>CAJVRI010001533.1:2772500-3066438 GCA_911649635.1 Poeciliopsis gracilis
TCAGCTGTACTATAAGCTGCATTATACACTTTGCTTTGAACATCAAACCTTTACATCACACACATTTTGTTTATGTTTACGTTCAAAAACTGCGTTAGCATTTGCATAATAAATAAAATGTAAAATTGAGATAAGAATGAATGTGAAGTGGCACTACGCTGTGACAGTATGACAGAAATAATCTGTGGAAAAAAATGTCTTCTCTGTCTTATCCCAGTGCTTCCGGTGCTAGCTGTATACAACAAGTAAGACCCAGGAGTTTTAGCGCTGTCAATCAGGCTCGTGTATGCACCACTCACGTCTCCCCCTCGCTCTGAGAGCCAGGAATGCTAAGGGTAGTTAGCCTGGCCCCTGATGACGTCAGTTAGAGTTTTTCTGTAGCGTTAAGTTGCTTCTGCGCCGTCATCGCCTCAAGCAGCACGTAGACGAGCGTTACCGACAGCGTTAAGGCCCGCCTCCTGGCTCTGATTGGCTGCTTTTGACTCGAGTCAAGCAGCAGAGAGGAGGCGGAGGAGCTCCATCTTTTCACAGGTTATCCGTCTCGTGTTATACTGCCACGACATGGTGACACTTTTAACAAATATGTAAAACAAAACACAACGTACTTTTCAAATAAATAAAAAAAAATACGGCAGCTGAACAAAAAGCTGAAGGGACCTGTGAGGGGCCTCGTTCTTCTTCACAGCAGCGAGGCCTGATAAATCGGCTGCGTGTTCATTTGGTCAGTCAGAGGCTGAATATGCTGGGAAGAAAAAGGGAAAACATTTCCTCTCATGACTGCTCCACGTTGCAGGAGGGCATTCCTGCTGGGGATTGCGCTAGAATCTTATTTCCTTCCCTTACTTGGAAGCCGGCGGGTCGCGCCGTCCGCCGCGCGGTTTGGTCAGTCGGCGGAGGAGAAGCCGATCTGTCCTGAGCTGATCAACACGAGGCCGCCGAGCCGCAGTCACATGGGACACCGTCATGTGCTCACACAGGAACACACTGACCCACACACACACCTACACACCCACACACACACCTACACACACATACACACACACACGATCACGGAACGGCAGCGTTGTCTGCACAAAATGTGCCGCGTGTGCCAAGAAGTTTTGTTTTTTTCTGTGCAGTCAGATCATGTCCGACGTATGGAAAGCCGTGTCGGATTTAAATTGTGGCTTTCGGTCCAGTAGCGTTTCAAAGCCAAACATTCGCCGCTGTCAGACAGGCTGATCAAGGAAATGCATCAGCTCTTATATTTAGAGTAAATCTGACAGTTTTGTTTAGTTCTGGTTTACAAAAAAAAAAAAAAAAGAAAGACTATCAGACCTTCTACAATAGAGCTCAGTCATAGTTTATCCTCACATTTAAGCTGTTAAACAAAAAGCTCACATCAATATAAACACACATATGGGAGAAAGAGAAAATGGAGGCCACTGCATTCTTCCCTGCTGCTCAGTAGAAATAACTTCTATTCTTATTTCACACAGGATTTGACATTTTGCCAGATCTCGTCCTTATCTTTATTTATCATCGTCATCGTCGTCGTCGTTCATAATTTGCAGACTCTTGAACTGTCCAAAAGGAAAGCCACGTGGAACCGCGGGAAACGTCAAACGTCTTAATGCTGAAACCGTTTCCTGACTTCGGTCTTCACTCTGAGGACATCAACCAGCAGCGTTTGCTCCAAAGACTTTACGTACTGTCGGATGTTATGGCAGCTTTTATGACTGAAACGGCGTTCGCTTCTATTTACAACATGACCCGACTGCTACCAACAGGACGCGTTCAGTTTGACGAGGGGCTGAACGCGGAAAGGACGTTGTTTCCCCGTCGGGCCGACGGCTGCACGCAAATAAACGAGTCAAACACATGACGTGGAAAGACGGATGATCATCGCACGAACGTGCAGGGGAATCCCCCAGCAGGGTCTTGATTGTGGAGGGTATTTATTTTTTTAATGAGGCTTTAGAGTTTCTGGATCTCCAGCTGCCACAGCTGGAGGGTGGAGTGGAAATAAACACAATGAGAGCCAACTGAGCCGTTTCGATGAAGATAAACGTCGAGGGGAAGGGGGAAGCCCCGTTCATTTTGAATCGACTTGATGGAAAAAGCGGCTTTCGTTTTGTTATAAAGAAACGGCGGCGTCAGATGGCAGCCGTCGATCGTCCTGATATCGCCGTCACTCAGAGGGACTTTGAGAGTTTCACCTTTGTGAGAAAAAAAAGAAATCCTTTACGTTCACACGAAGATGTTGAAAGAGGAGCGCAGACCCAACCAGAGTTTCAGGAAACGACGTCGTCTTCCTCCAGCTTCGCCTCCAAACTCAAGGGGCACAAAGGAAGCAGAAAGAGGAACGAAACGCAGAGACGTGCGTTTTGAAGAATCTGGGAGAATGTTTTGTGCGGGAGGCGAGTCGACGCCTAATCTGAGCAAAGACGAGCTGACGGCCATCTTGGCCGATCGAAAACAAGCCAGACTCGACTTCAGCCAGAAATACGTCGAGTACCAGACAGGCCTTCACATTTACAGTAAAAAGTAGACGTTCTACTCAATCCCTCCAGTATATTTATCAAAATCACATGCCTTGTGGTCCTACTTAAGTAATATTTTAAAGAAATTTTGCACAAAAAAAATGTTTTCTCCTAGTGAAACCCGGTCCAAAGTCTCCATATAGACGAAAGATGATGAGAAAGAAGCGGGTCGCCTTATCGATCGCAGTCTAGAGTCACATCACGTCAGGCCGAGGCAGCAGAGCAATAAAAGTCGGAAATACTGCCACCTGCAGGTTGGAGTTAGCAGTCTCTCAAGCCCAATGTTTATGACCAGTTCTGCTGAAAAGCTCGCAATAGACTCACTATTATGCAAAAAATGCAGGGATCTGTCGATTTTGCATACATTTCCATTGGAACTGCTTACTGCCTTTAAAGAACTGGAAAGGGTTCTGAACTACCCCTTTAAACACAAGCGGTCTCTTACAGCTTGAAACGTCTAGAACTGAGGAGAAAGAAGTCGGAACATCTTGACTCATAAAACGCCGTCTCTGTCTGACTGGCTGGATTTGTCTCGTTTGGACAAACGGGATGTAATAAACTATCTGCTCGGCTTTCCGGTGTCTAAGGGAGACGCGGCCTATTTGCTTGGCAGGCCCAAGATTTAGTGACTCCAGTGTTTTGAAAGCGGCATCTTACCGAGAGTGGAAGGGAGGAAATGAGTCTAAATGTCCACAAATCGCAGAGAACTGCAACGACGGATCTCGCAGTGTTTCCAAGACGATGCTTCTGTGACATGAGTCAGGAATACCGCCGGATCGATCACAGCTGATGGACGCTGGAGATCTCGTTCTGTGCGTAAAGAACTAGAGGCGGTCTTATCGGAGGAGCCATTCCTCTCTGCAGCTGGAGGCATGTCTGATTTTTCTTCCTCTTATTTTGATTCAGACTGACAGAACAAAGGCTTTGATGTCCTTAAATGAAACATCTCCACAATAGGACACTGGAAGGCGGTGGCGGCAGTCAGTTTGGGAGGTTGGGGGGTCAATGCAGCCAAAGAGGAACGAGGAAGGCCGACATGTGACTGAGGGTTTAATGGACTGAATGAAGTGGGTTAACGCATTAAAACGTCTCAGTGATAACGTCTCACGGTCAGTTTCCGCCACTTCATCTGAACATTAACCACAGCAGTGCTGGCCAGACTTTCACTTCGTTCAAACACACAATGTTTACAAGGAGAGGGTGGTGTGGGGGAGCAGAGTGGGTTTCATTAGTGCTTCCAATGGATTCTTTTTTTTCCCTTTCCTATTTAAAAGACTTTTTATGATGCTCATAGAGTCCAAGTGCTGCAGCTCTAAACACGATGCAGCATGAAGGAGGGGGGGTAAAAAAAGAGTCTTTTGAAAGCACAGAGCGAAAGTAACTCTGTGCGCATGATATGGCATAAATTGGCCCAAGATGCGTCCTTTGGTTCTTTGGTGCGTGGCGATTCTCGCCGAGCAGCGTCTGAGCTTGAACGTCCTGAAGTGGAAACACTCGCGGATACGATTTGGATTCGTGAACCTGGGAGCTGCAGTCGGGCCGCTGAGCAGCAGAACAAGAACCGCTGGAGAACCGGGTCGACTCTCGAGGACGACTCTCCGTGCACGGCGAGGACGACCGTGCACGGAGAGCCGTTTGCATCCCGATCATTGTGTGGCATTTCAGTCCGGCACGATTCGGAGGATCTTACGGGGACGAAACACAAAGTAGATGAAAATCAGCTTCTTGCATTTGTATTTAGCCTCCATCCCTCTGACAACACCCTTTTAACAGTCATGGACGACCTAACCTGAAATATCCCTAACTAATAACCCGACATTTTAATATTCACAGCCTCAAATGGAAATGTTAGAATCTTAACGCACTTATCGTTGTCTTCTAATGAGAAGGGTGGTGCTTTTTGGTAAATGTGACTGGCGATAGACGAAAAACCACGGATGAGTTTACTTTAGGGTTCAGAGTGAAATAAACAGCTGTTTGCATGCAGTGTCTTGCTTAAGGTACTTTCATTTATTTCCAATGACGGGGATCAGCATTCGGCAAGGACAAGTGTGAACAACAGCAGAGAGGCACGGCGTTGGTCAAGACAGCCGGCTGAACCAACCTCGTAGAAAAGTCTGAAGGACGGATTTTTCCCCCCGAAGTAGAAAAATATAGTTCATCTGCAACATAACCTGACCTTCCTGTTAAGCAGAGAAGACAGTCCACTACATTTTCTTGTAAAATTATAAATAACAGCTGACAAATGAGGGACTCCAGTCCGAACCCCGAGGTCTCTGTGAATGTTTTTCCCATCTTTAGCTATGTCGTTATTCAAGCTTGCTGACATAGGCTGGAAAGCTAAATGCAAACAGAAGACATGCACGTCTTCTACAGGTAGAATTTCCTTCCGCTGAAGACATGTCTCCTCCTCCTGCCGAGCCACCGGTTGCGAGCTTTGTTCATCCTGTCCTGGCTGGCCGACGGGAACGTCCGCTCTGGGAAAACCTCCTGCAGACCGCCGAGGAAAAACACCTCCAGGGTCCGGCCGGCCTGGGCCACCTCCGAGTCTGGCTGCCCGGGACGAAACGGAGGGTCGGTGAAAACCCGGACAATCTGGGTCGTGCAAACAGACTTTGACTCGAAGGGAACCGCATTTCCCCGACACTAGACTTACGTAGTTGAAAGTAGCGCAGTTCTTGAACATCAGCAAGACGTCGTCGACAAACTGCTCCGCCGTGAAGTAATGCAGGGTGTTGCATTTGTCCAGTTTCCTTCGGATGACCGACAGATCAATGGGCCTCTTGATGATCTGATAGTAGTTTCGGGCCTGGGGAAACATCGTCAGGAGTTAAGAGTAGAAGGAGACAAGTGTGTCTGCTTGGGTGTAAATTGGGGGTTAAATAAGTTGAACAAAAATAAAGCACGCTCTATGTAAAACTAATAATACAGTAGCTTGTAAAGACACCTTGAGCAACAACGGTGTTTCGTGAATGAATCTTTCCTCGGACCGCCGCAATCACACTTTTAAAACCCATTTCGCAAATCACAAGCTGGGTTTTAAAGGATCTGTGGCCAAACTGACGTTTTCATTCCAGACTGACCAATAAACACCTTCAAGGTAACCCTGAACCAGAACCACAGGTTTCAGATTCCTTGTCGCTGCGTGGATGTCACACGCAGTTCGGCGTCCAATCACGGCTGGTCGTGACTCGTCTTAGTGGCGTACGTTCCCCCCGAGGCGGTTCTGTAAGAGGCGTTAAAGTAGCGAAGGGGTTTCAGGCGATTGTGTGGAACTGACCAGCGGACTGACGGGATCGTGGAAAGGAACGCTGAGGGGGTGACAGTACAGCATGAGACACAGCTTCTCACACCTCTGCAAGGGAAACAAAACGCACAGGGAGAGAAAGGGACACTGTCGGCAACTCGGATTTGAAGAAGGAGTTGAAGTTTTAATTTCAGCACTCTCCTAATCTAAATCGGGACGGCTGATGTGACGGCGTATCAAAACTTACTCGCTGGTCCTGGTCGGAGAGCGTGTAAGGCACTGTGACCGCCCCGCACGGGTGTGTGTTCTCCACAGGGTCCTCGTCGGTTCTGCACAGCGTACACACCCAGTCTCCTCTGTCAATTTAAGATCAGGAGATAGGAATGAAAACGCTGGAGGAAAAAACATGAACCCCAATGAAAATCAAATGATTTTTTTTGCGACTCGAGGCCTGGGGACCAAATCCTGCGCAACATCTTTTTTTTTTTTTTTTTTCTTTTCTGTGGCCCTCCAGATCCTAGGGACACAAAAACAGCTGTCAAGAAAACTGTTGTAATTTTTATTTCATCAATCAAATCAAAGCAGTTTTTGTCAGTATACAGCCAAATTAGGTAAATGTGAAAAGATGTTCAACGAGATTTAATTTTAAGAACTTATTGAAAAGAGACGGCTGTTTTTTTGGGGGGTTTTTTTTGTTGTTTTTTAATGTGTTTTATCAGTATAGTTTGTTAAACTCAGCCCTTTGAGGACATTAGCGATCTTGATATGGCCCAGAATGAATTCGACGGCCCTGATCTGAAGCCTACTTTTTAGTTGCAGCTTCTTGATGAAATCTTTTTAGTTGCAGCGAGGGAAGTTGTGTGTCCTCATGTGCTGTGTATCCGCTATGAAACAAATCTGGCTGGCATGGTGCGAAGGACACCCAAATGAAACGCCGATCTCACCTACTGAAAGGTCTCGACATGTTGTGGTTATTTCCTTTGGTCTGCTACAGCTTAGAAGTGTGAACTTTGACATGTTCCCACGGTACTTACACAGGGAAGCTAATGAGAGAGGGTACATGACAATCCAGGTGGTAGACCTTCGGGCAGCGGTCGCAGCACAGCAGCTCGCCGCCGTTCACACAAACGGCACAGAAATCTTCACTCTCCTCCGTCTGTCCAGATTCCGACTCCAGTTTGGTCAGGCAACAGAGGTCGGCGTCGCCGTCTTCGCTGAGCTCCGGTTCCAATTCGTCGGCTTCGCATTTGACCTCCGGGTCGTCCTCCAGCTGCAGGCACAGGTCCCGGTTCGCCTCCTCCTCCGGGACCAGCTCCATCACCACGGCCTGCTTCGCGTCAGGGTCCAAGTAGAAGGTTTCCGTTTCGCTTCTCCCATCGTCCGACCCGGAATCCAGAAGGATGTAAGGCTGGTCCGGGTTGGATTCACAGTCAAAGCCCGAGTCTTGCTCTGATTCTCCGTACGGTGAACCTTCAGGACAGTACGGTTCAGTCCAGCATGCGGGCATGGTTTCTACCTGGCACTCGTCAGACCGGGGTGGGCCATCGCAGACTTCCAAAATGTCTTCCTGAGTTGGATTGAACCCATTCTGTCAGCAAACACACAGAAAACAGAATTAAGGAACCAAAATGCACACTTATCTACGACGGCATATTGGGGCAATTGTAGATATAAAGAAAAAGGAGGACGTTTCCACTGAAAAAGTCCAACATTTTGTAGGAGACAAAACAAGAAAGTTTCTGAGCCCCAAAAGTCAGAAATTTGCACAAAAAAAATAACCCAACTCGACAGATTCATCTCAAAAGTCCAGAGTGAAGCAAAAGTCCAACATTTCAAGTCTCAGAAATGTTCTTGTTTGGTCTCAAAAACATTTCTGAGATGAATTCAAACATTTTGTCGTCTTTTTCTGGTAAATGTTCAACATCTCGAGCTCAGAAATTCCCTTGTTTTTTTCTAGCAAATTTCTTGGATTGATCCCAAAACGTCAAGGCTCTTCAGTGGAGATTTACTCCCTTATTTCGACCTCCAGCGGCCCTAATACGCCGTCACACTTATCCTCGTCTCATCCAAGTGAAACGCGTGAACTTGCAGACCTGTTGAGGACGGTCTGCACAAACTGCATCTGCTTGCTGAGGCAGTCGGACCAGAGACACCACGGGCTGCAGAGATGATGACGACACGCGCTGGAAGTTCAGGCGCTCCAGACTTACGACGGCAACGGCGGAATTACCCAGAATCCTCCGGGCCTCTGGATGAATCCTGGGAAAATAATCCGAGGCGACGTTGAGTCGATCGTCAAAGTCACCGAGATGTTTTCAGAAAGTGACAGGGTGACGACTGAATGTAAACTGATCAGTTGGGTTTTCTACACATACAGTCGGATGCTTTGCAAACCATCTTAAAGAAAGAACCCTGGCTGTCAACTGGGACGGTTTTCCTCTGAAGACCAGTTTATTCACAAGGGGAAACCACAAGGTTCTACATTCGGCCCCTGGTTATCTTGCATGTTTGTTTTATTTGAGTATTTGCACATGTTTTATTGTATCTGTGTTTGCTGCTTGCTGGACCGGTATGCTGCCAGTCTAGGCCAGGTCTCTCTTGTAAACGAGATCTTTTGTTCTCAAACTCGGTCTAATAAAAGGCTGTTATCATTATTGTTATTTATATTACTGTTTTATTACACTAAATGTTTCCGAGAGTGATGATCCGTCCACAAGCTGCTGCCATAGTCACAAAATAAGTGTTGAACTTAGAAGCTCTCTGGGTCCACCTGCTGGCTATTTTGATGTAGTGCAGCTTGTGACATCCCCCCTCAAATTATTTGACGCAAAACTGCATCCAGTGTGCAAACTCAAACAGTGCTGTGTGGATGGATTTCTATTCAGCCAATACTTAACCAATATTCACAGTAAGTAATTCATACTACACCTTAGAACAAGGTATAGCACTTCCAGTGACAATATATCATGTGACTTCACTTGACCTCCAAATAGCTCAACAATAGAAAAAAAAAAAAAAAGCTATAATAACGTGACATACATCCCCTGTTTTTTGTGGTTCCATTTGACAATTTTGCACCAATTGTGTCAGTATCTAAAATTTCAAATTGTTCCTTTTAAACATTACAGATTATAGTTGTATAGCAACAAGGCTGCTCACCTCATCGTCTTCAGTAAATCTCTGACACTTTTGTCAGCCCGCGTTTCCAGTTTCCCGGAAGAAGATGCTCGAGTTTTTTCTGTCCTGGACCAGTTTTCCAACTGGCCCAATCCAGACACGACGAACTACATTGAAAACAAACAAACAAACAAAATACCTGGTGTCACAATAATATCTATATGACTGACTCGTCTTTAATAAAAACAGAGTATGTGCGCGTTACATTCTCCATCGTTGGTTCCTCCGCCGCTGTCGCCAGGCCCGTCTCTGGCGTCGGCGGCTCTCCGGACCCGGCTCCCCGTGGCAACGGGGCTGCTCTCCTCTGGGGAAAGTTGCCATGGCCTCTCTTCGTCAGGGCTGCCATCGCCCGGAGATCGGGGCCCCTGGGGGGCGAACGAGCAGGAGAGGAGACGCACAGGAGCCGCTGCCCGTTTGAGGTCCTCCGCGTTCGGCAGAGCAAAAGATAAACAGAAAACTGCAGAAAAAATGAATAAATCAGTCAAAATCACATTGCAGGTGATTTTTCTCCAAAATTTTCCATCCAAAAGAAAAAAGAAATAAACATCAAACAACAGAAAAAACGAAAGGCACCAGATGAAAGAGATACTGAAAACAAACAAACAACAACAAAAAAAAACAACAAAACTAAATCAAAACATAAATAAACTCAACCTGAGTGCGGAATAAATAAATCCAAAACCAAGATGTCGGCTTCAGATATCCAGGAGAAGATGAGTGAATCTACAGCCACAGAGGAGAGGGATGGACCTCATCCATGTGTCAGGGGAGAGGAGATGAGTGATCTGATTGGTGGAGAGTCAACGGAGAATCAGCCCCCCTGGTGAATCGGCCCGGTTCACCAGAAGTCGCAACAGGTGAGGTGTTTGTGTCAAACGTGTCACAGGCGCTCTGGTTCGTTGTTTTTCTTTTGTCATTTAAAAAAAAAAGAAAACTTTGTTATGATTCATAAAAAAAATTTTTTTTAAAAACCCGAAGACCTTCAGCGTTTATAATTGGATTTTTAAAACTTCTTAATGTTCCAGTGTGCTGTAATTCAGAAGAGGAAAAGAAGAAAATTTCCCTGTAGACTAGCTTCAGCTGGGTGGGATTTATGTCAAAGGAAGAGTTGTCGAAGAGCGAGAGCTTCTCAAAGACCCGGAAACAGCTACGGGCTCTTTTTTTTCCCCCACAAAAGAAAAAAGTAAAGAGGCTAAACCGCCTCCATGCACGCTCACCGCACAACACTCCACTGATGAAGAAAAAGAGTTCTGAACCCTGCTTACAGTTTCCTGCAGAAGACTTGAAACATGCCCGACAACAACTGGGAGACCTGTACTCTCTTAATGTCTTTACACACAACATGTTGGAATGGAGGAACAGGGCCGGATTTACGTGGATGCGGGCCCCGGGGCTGGAGCCAGTTTTGGGCAGGAGCCCAGAACAATTCTTCAGCTAATACAAATTACCATCCATTAACAGGTAGCCAAATCCATGAGATGGTATGAACTGATACATGAGAGGCTTAATACATTAGCTCCATCCTGTTCCACAGCTTCATCATTTTCAAATATTTGAGAATTGTTTACATTCGTCAAAATCCTAAATATTAACACATTCATTTAATATGAGCCTATGACTTTTATATAAATGACAATGCATTCATTGAAAAATAAAAATGGAAGGAGATTGAGGCCCTGGGCTACTCATTCCCTATTCTATGTCTGGACCAGAGGAGAAATGATTCTAGATATTCTCTTAATTTCATGTCTTAATGTTATTCCCTCATCAAAAAATATATCTGGAGTGTTGCTGTGATTACTCCATGCATGTTTGAGAAACCCTTTAATTTCCCATGGCAGCCATTCAGCTGCGCAAAACGCACCATTCACCTCCTTCAGACTAGCCAGCAGCAATTAGCAAACATCTGGTGGAAATGGGCCTCTGGGCAACAGCTCATTCTAGGAGCTCCTTCTCAGTGAAACGCTGGTAAAAACGTGGTTAAAGTGTAAATAGAGGAGCCATATTGTGCCGGAGTTTCAGAAAGAGCGGGAGTTTCTTAAAGAGACAAAGACCCAATTTCAAGGTGTTATTTAAATAGTAACATTTCTTTTGAGTCATATTTGATACGTACTGCATTATTGAAACAACTCAAAGTAGCAAAGTTACTTGATAAAATGGTTAGGAAACACACAATACCGGCCCTTCAGTAAATTTCAAACACTTGCTCACCATGTCATTATGTTTTTTTTAAACATAACTTCATTTGCAGAGTAATTTCTTTTTCGTGACATCAGATGTTGAGTACGCACTTTAACCACTGCGTGTAAAATTAGCGCATTAGTTTTGTTTTGTAAAATACTCCTCAAGCAGTCTCCAGCCACACCTGTGAAACTGAAACGATGCATTACTCCCACATGATTAGAAGGAAATAGTTTTTATACATGAAAATATCCCTTCCTGTATCTGGTGATCTCGCTTAGCAGCATGTGTTGTCATGCCATCTGTTTTAAACGGACGCAGCGTCATGTTTGGCAATCCACTGTTTTTAATTTATTGATTCATTTTCTCTCAGAGCATCTCAGCTATCCACTGACGTTATTATTTTTTTCTTTTTTAATGTTTTTTTTTTTTAAATATGATAATATTTTGGTATATTTTCTGCTCATTGAACATTTCCTTCAATGAGCTTTTTACAACTAACTTTCATAAAATGTCTGCCCCACAGAATGCAATAAAAAAAAATAAAAGCTCATATTTGATGTGACTTGGCTGATCTTACCACTCTGATGATGCTGAATTCCTCCTGTGGGGACGAGCAGCTGCGGCTGATGTGGCAGTCTGCTGCTGAAAAACCACTGGAGGGTGAGGATCTCCTCTCCCTGTGTGCTATTTCAACCAATGAGAAGTTACACTCTGTAAAGGTGTAACGCGAACTTTGAATAACGGACCCGTTGTATGCAAATCAGCTCTCGCTCTGAGTGTGTGTTCCACTAGGTACCGATAGGCGTCGCTGTGGCTGTTAAGCCCGAGTTTGGCAAGACGGCAAGTCTCGCACAAAACCGCGTTGTTTCCAAATCCCGTTCCTCTTTCAGCTAACCTCCAAGATGGTAGGTGCTACCATGTAGTTCCTGTGCACTGAAAGGCAGATAAATCTGTTCCCATCCTCGTTTATACTTCCAAAATATAGAAAACTGACATTCTCTTTATGTACATTTATCTGTCATTGACCGTCCTTCTGTGTTATTTCCACACTTTATTAAGATTATCGGGCTTTTTGAGCGTTTTACTCTGTGCTAACCGGGTTTTCTAGGGCCGCAGCTCTTGTTTAGCTACTTTTTCGGCATTAACATTATAACTATAACGACTACACGGACATTTGTTCTTGAAATTATAATGTGGATGCCGTGTGAAATTTCTTTAAGCTGTTGGGTGTCGTAGTAGCAGTCCTAGCCACCGGCTAGTGGTGTTAGCTGTTAGCTTTCACGGGCATAGACAGCATGCAGTGTATCTACACTGCAGCGAGTGTAGTGGCTGAAACGTGAATTTTTAGCTCTGATTTAGTGAAATAGATGCATTGGAACTGTTAAAAGTCGGCTTTCATTGGAAGAAAATGTCTAGTAATCCTCATCGATGTCGATGATGACAATTGTTAAGCTAAATCAGTTCACACTTCAATCATAAATAAGCTTCTTTTTTTTTGTTGTTCTTTTTTCTGACAGCCTACCAAGAAGTCCAAAACCAGGAAGCTCCGTGGACATGTGAGCCACGGTCATGGCCGCGTTGGTGAGCATATTCTACGGTTTCAACGCTGAATGATAAGAGTTAGCAGGTCCTGTAGAGTCATCCCTAAGAGCAGCTGGTTTCTGTCCACAGGGAAGCACAGGAAGCATCCTGGAGGTCGTGGTAATGCTGGTGGTATGCATCACCACAGAATCAACTTTGACAAATAGTGAGTAGAAAACAAACAAAAACAACTTTTCCTGTTTGGCTCGTTCGTGGGATCGAGTACGATGGGGATCCTTTTTTGAATGTTGATACATGATTGTGGTCAACTTGTCTCGTATCCGAAAGTTTATGTTTACGGTCCAACAGCCGTGTTTCTATCAGGGATTTTTTTTTTTCTGTAATGCATGTTTTTAAAGTTTGATGCAAGCTGCAAAAATCTAAATAACTTCCTTAAGATCGCATAATATAAGTTTTCCACTCTCGCTTGATGTGGGTTTCGGCTTTTCTGAAAGAGAGCTGATGCGCTAACGGTTTGAAATACATTAGCAGAATAAGTTCTGACATAGTAAACCTGCCAGTCCATTGTTAGCAGAGCAAAGAAACTCTTTGACAAGTCAAAGTCACAAAAAAAATAAACAGTTACTGTCTCCTCTGCTGTATGAAAACGCTCCGTTTCAGGCTCCTCACGTCTTCATAGATTTGTTCTGTAAGTTCTGAACCAGTGCCCGTTTGTCTTCCTCAGCCACCCGGGCTACTTTGGGAAGGTGGGCATGAGACATTACCACCTGAAGAGGAACACGTCCTACTGCCCCACCATCAACCTGGACAAGCTGTGGACGCTGGTCAGCGAGCAGACCCGGGTCAACTACGCCAAGAAGCCCGAGGGCCCGGCGCCCGTCATCAACGCCGTGCGCGCTGTAAGCTCCCCGTCGATTCGTTCGCCTTAATCTGCCCTTCATGGGATCCACAGGCAGAACTTTGGTCTGTGTTTGAGCGTAAGACCAGAAGTCTGTTTGCGGTGGTGGCGGTTTGGTACGTGGTTTGTTTTGACCTGTGGATTTGGTGAAAATGAAGCTTCAAGCAGGATTTCTGTTTCAAATTCAGTGGAAAGGGATGGAAAGCTTAAAATCAAAGATCACGTCTTAAGATTGAATAGAATTTTGAGGCACTGGAAGACAAATGTTCCCTTCTGTCCTGAATTTGGAAGTTGTGCCACAGTAGCTAATGCAGGAATGTGTTAAATTTGAAAAGTCGTAGATTTAACCTCTGGTTTGAACAGAGTAAAAAATAAAATAAATGTATTTACACAGTATAGGTAAACACATCCAGCGAGAATAGGTTTACATATCGTTTGCGATTAAAAAACTTAAATTTGAAAGAAAACGAGTTGGATTGGCTGTGTACATACATGTTCATCGAGTTAGATGGATATTTTCCAAATATCAAAAGATAAAACTTTGTAAGCTTCTGTAGATCCTTCCTCCTGCTTTCATTTCCTCTCCTCTCCATCTTTAATTTTTCTTTGTTTACTTATAAAGATTACCTCAGAGCTTGAAAATGGTTACTAAAGCAAATGGTATCTGTTCATAATGATTGTTAAATGAATATTTGTCTGCTATTGCATGTTTTTCCTCAGCCAGCAGCTCATAAATGTTGGTTCAGTTCCTTTTTTTTGTTCCGGCCTTTCCTGCGGAACAGACAGCTGCGTAATATTTGATTCTTTTGCTATGTGTTCATAAATAATTTGGTCTCGTCGTTTTCCTGTGCAGGGTTACTACAAAGTTCTGGGCAAAGGCAAGCTGCCCAAGCAGCCCGTGATCGTCAAAGCCAAGTTCTTCAGCCGCAAGGCCGAGGAGAAGATCAAGGAAGTGGGAGGAGCCTGTGTGCTGATGGCATAATGTTTCTTTCTACTTGTGTTTTTGGCAGAATAAACTGTGTAAATGGAACTTGTTGTCTCATTTCTGTTTCCAGTAGGAAAGGTCAAGAGTACGAGTTTTAACTGTCAAAGCGTCTAAAACAACTTATTATCCTATGAAATGTTCCTTTATACATACAACTACAGGGGGAAGTCCGTTCACTTTTCAGTTCTATTTCAATGAAAATAAAAAGGTGGAATGAATCAGCTGATTGGTTTTCCAGGATAAATTAGAGAAATGTTGGATCTAGGAAGTTGGAGGTTCAGAAAGTCATTGATTAGTAACGAGACAAGTTTAGTGGTAAATTTGTGTGTATCATGCATTTATTAAGTTACACAGATGTTCAGGCAGAATAGGGACAGCAAAAAGCTGTTTACACATTTCTGCTGGAGGACAGCTGGATATGAACATATTTTCTGCTCAATAGCTTCTAAAGTGAAGATGGAAATGGGTTCAGTCTGAATATTAGCGTTCTAATAAATATAAACTGTTTTTTCCTGTTTCTAAACTTTTCAAATCCTTGAAAATAATGTACAAGACGGATGCAAAAAAATAAATCCAGGAAAGAGAAAATACAAAAATCTAGAAAAGAAAAATTTGAGGTTTCAGAAAAATATTTTTGTAATTAGAAAGATGTTGCTCTTTTTATTACTCAATTTTAAGGATTCAATCAGATTTAGGTTTGCAAACTTCTTAACGAAAAAAGTTGCAGAAATAATAAATTAAACATGTCAAAAATAGAACGTTCAGAGTTATTACAGTAGGAGGTGACAGTTTTTTAAACATTTAATCTTATTATCCCGAGCAAAGGAGCGCGGTGACGTTTCATCTGCGTGCTTCCGGAAAGGGGCGGGGCTTAACGAGCTGGATTTCCTATCGTATCAGTTGAAAAGAAAGTGACAGTTGTCAAGGAAAATGTGACTTCCTGTCTTAAGCCTCGGCTCTCCGCGGTCCTGACTCTGTTCGCATGAACCAGGTTGCGTGTCCGGCAGAACCAGCGATGTAAACCGGACCTGCGGCGGATTCGCGGCGTTGTGACGGGAGAGTTATTGTTGTGACGACAGGGTAGGAAACCGCGGCGCGCGGGCGAACATATTCGAAATGTTTTGATTTGGAGCTTCTGAAGCTAAATGCCGTAAAGCTGCTGGTTAAAACCTCAGCTTAGGCCATTGAAAGAGTCAAGCTTGTCACCTGCGCACCTAAATAATAATTTAATGTCAATTAAATTTTCGTTTTTTGATCCTCACCCCCAAAATGCTACAAACGCCTGATAAAAGGACACCCGAGATGAATCCGGAAATGCTCTTGAACCCCTTGTAGTTCATGCAAATGTTTGAGGTCTGTGAAAATGGAACAGTTCAAACTTTTTGGCTGAGCGGTCCAGTTTATTGAGCCTCAGGCCAGGAGCTGGTCTTGCCTGTGTTTCTGGAAAGCTTTCAGTGTGAGATGTCTGACTGCAGTCAACTTGCATTCACCACAGCAACGTCCACAAAGTGATGGAATAATGTTTTCTTGTTTGGTGGAGCGCTGGGTCGTACCCACTCAGCGCATCTGATGCATCCAGTCCTCCCAGGCATCTGGAAAATGAAAACAGAAAAGAAAAGAGCCCGAGGAAGGAATCAAATCACAGCCAAACGTTTTTACTCGACCAGGCTACCGACTGTAGTTCTTTAGGGAAATCCTGGCCTTGAAGGCAACCATCATATTTTTGTTTTCAAAACTAGATCAAATCTGCTATCTCGAAAACGAGCTGCTTGAAGTAGAACCCGCCTTAGGTTAGACGTCAGATAAGGCAAACGGTTCCAGGAGCGTGATTGTCTTTCCTTGTTTTATGCATGTTTTGGTCCAATCGCTTATTGAGACGTGTTCAATTACATTTTGTAAAATATGAGTAAAGTGTCCTCCAAAACTGTTTGAGATCACTGCTCCAATAGTTGATTTTTAGAAACAAAAAGTCTGCAGAAGGTGGTTTTTGTGTCACAGACCAAATAAATTATAATATTATTGAAAAAGTTTAATTGCCATAATAAACGATATACCTATATTAAACCAAACCATAAATGAAACGTATTATGAAGTCATCCATGGTGAATTCATTAACTGCTCATTGCGACTGGTTTGCTCATCGGAACGCGTGTTCTAATTTAACGAATGACAGACTGGAACGGCCAGACTTCTTTACGAAAGGCCTTCGGCGTTGATTTTTAGCCAATTTTGTCATACGACGTGTGACCTATGACCTTTCAGGTGACATGTTGATGGCAAGCCAGGCCTGGCTGGAGTCTTCCCTGCGTCGCTCGGGCAGGCTTGGCTTGGAGGTGCTGGAGCGAGCGTCCAAGCGCAGCGTAGACTGGACCGGCATCGGAGCATCCCAGACCCCGGCGACGTCCCGCCAAGACGCTACCGAGGTGGGAGCGCGTCCTTATCGGGTTCCCACTTCTGTGCCTGCTGTCGGGTCGTGTTGGGCCCGTCCGCTGTGCGCCTCATCACGTCGCATTAAACAAATGCGCTCTCGTTTCGTCCTGCACCTTTCAGGGAACCGAGCCGGAGTTTCGTGATGCCTTTGCAAATATCACCTCGTTCATGACCCAGACGAGCCAGCACTGCAAGGTCAGGGAGGATCTGCTGACGTTTTTTTGTGCATGTGCTGCATTGCAATTAATGCAAGTGTTCCTCATATTGTCATGCTACAGTCAGACTTTATATGGATGTACAGCACCAGTTGTTTTAGTAATCGATTAATCGATTAGTCTTAGGCCTGTCACAATAAGTCAGTTAATCGCACGATTTCTTTTCAAAGGACAGTTTTGTTTAGAGAGATTTTATAATTCATTTTATTTGTTTGTTTTTATTTTGGATGTGTAAAATGTCTTCTGTTGGATTGTTAAATGTTCAGAATGGATTTAAAGTGTATTAATCTTCGATCATGTATTCTTGAATTATTATGCCATTTCTATTATATTACTTGAAAATGGTTTCAAATCAACAATATTTGATATTTCAATAACTTCTGGGACATTTTATCGTCCAGCAGAATTTGTTACTGTGACAGGCCCAATTATTCTGACGATTATTCGATTATTTGGCTAAAGAAAATGGTCACATTCTGCAGGTTTTTCATTAAACTACTTAAGGCTTTTCTCTACAATAAGAGAAACGCACTAAAAGATTGAAATGAACAATTTGGTTCCTTAAAAAAAAAAATCTATTGCTTAAAATTACATGGCTTTCCTTTAGTGAATTTGATCCGGGTGAATGTAAAAGCAAGACGCCAGTTGAGGAGTTTTGGGTAAAACATATTGACAGTTGGTTTTTTTTAATTTTATATTTGAAACATAAATATTCAAAAACCTTTTTGAGTCTAAGCTCCAGTTAACTGTTGATAGCTGACGATTATTTCAACAATATTTGCATTAGTCGCTTTGGATAAGTACATGCTTTCAGCTAACAAACAAACTGGTCCCAACATCAAAAGATGTGGAAAAAGTTCAAGCAGGATGAATTCTTTTTGAAAGATGCTGTTGAGTCTAAAGAACAAAAAAAAAAAAAAACACATGGTGATTTATTCTATCTTTTTTTTTTTTTTTTTTGTAATGCAGAAGTTCTATGAGTCTGGCAGCTGCAGGGAGCACAGCGACGCCGAGAGGAAGCACGTGTCCAGGTTCCACACGCAGCCAGGACCCGGGCAGACGACATCTACACAGCCCAGGAGAAAACTTGTGAGACCCGTCAGAGCACGTCTGTTTTCACGCGACCGAGAGCTTTAGCTTCGAGCTAAAGCATCAGCTGCACTTTATGGCTCATGACCTTTCTGTTCTCCGCAGCGTTTCCCTAAGATCCCCGTCTTGGTGAGGCCTGAAGACTTTTACATCCAGGTGTCACCTGGAACGTACTCCGTCTCAGTCGGTTTCCCAGATTCACAGCAACAGACTCACCTGGTCAGCATTCGACCTGGAGAGAGCGTCGTCCTCACCTTTAACCTGAGCTGACCGGGCCGCCCTGAGCTTCAATAACAGAACTGACCAATGCTAAGGCTACGTGTGTGTGTGTGTGTCCTTGCCTTTTTTTAAAGTCTTATGTTGTGCTTTGAAATGGATTGCTTTTTTTAAATCATGGAGAAAAGCCACATTATTGGACATTTTATACATGGTTAGCAGAATTTTACCCAGCATTATGTAAATATTTGTGGATTTTATAACCTGCGATGCTACCGCGCTTTATTTTTTTTTTTTAAACAATAAAATATATATTTTTTTCACAATTTTCTGTGATTCACCAAGATGACACTCATCCATTCATTCTACATTCTGTGATGCCTTTTTTGGCCATAGAATCACATTTTGAACCCGATGAAATATTTCAATTTCACCTGATGTTTTTGATTATCGTCCTCATTTTTCCAATCGAGACCCCTGTTTTTTATAATTAAAATGGCCTAGAAAGTTTTAATAACGTAGGAATAGTTATCATGCATCATACCAAACGTTAGCGATGCACTAATCCAATATCAATATATGTATCCGTCCCAATATTGGGGAAAAAAATATAGACTTATTGTCCACAGACTGCTATTTTCAAGTGTATTTCTGTTAATTGTGGTGTTTTTCTGCTTTCAGTTTATAAAAACACATTTAAGATTAGAGTATTACATAAAAACCAATGAAAATATTGTTAATATGTAAAAATGTGCTTAATTAAAGGTAATTTCATCAGTTTTTATGTGACAAACAAACCTCATTGGAACACATATTCTAATTTATTGAGTATGAGCTTTCGTGTACATCCCTTTAAAAAGAATTCACACACAAAAACATAGAAAATCTGGTATAGGTTTATTTCCATTTGATCCTTCCTGTGCTTTGGCTGCAGCTATGTGTTACGACGCAGCTTTTGTAAAGATTACCAGGTAGTGAACACAATACAAATACAACCTAGACTACAAAAATACTTTACCACATTATAAAATATAGAAAATTTACAGTCGTGATCAAAAGATTGACAGAAATCCCTCATTTCCCCACAAACACGTCTACTTCTGTTTATAAAGTGCATTGACTCTCCGTTCCTTTGAAGACCGACCGTTTCTCTCATGTCCCCTAAAGGTTAAATGGTTTGTTCTTGAAACTGAAGTCACATTGTTTGTTTGTGCATAGAATCTTTTCCAATAATGCTAATTCTGAATTCATTGTTTTCTACTACTTTTAAGAAGCCCGGTGTTTTTCGTACAGTTCATAAAATGCTTATTAGTGATCTTTGACATTAAGTAGGAACCCAACCCGTCTCGCAGCAGTAAAGCTGCAGACTCTGGGAATATGTCCATCAGTCACAGTGCTTTTAACCACAACTGTCTACCTAATCTGTACGCAACACATTGTGCTAAGTAATAAACAATGATTATAGGACACTGGTTTTGACAAATAATAGTAAAAAAAAAAAACACACCTACTTATATAACCCAAGGTATAAATCACATCTGCATAAGAATTACAAAAAACAACATCACTACAGCTTCTTGTGTGCATTGAACATACAGTAGGAAAGAACTTGTACGAGACACACATCAGGCCAACCCAAGAGCCAGAGCTACATCAGATGGGCTTCATGTGTAAACAGTAATGGCTTTATGAAATTATTCGTTTCTTCTTCACAATAAATAAGCATCAACGTGGGGGTGAGTACTTTAGGCCACTTAAAGTTCTAAGTAGTGACACCGGGTTGTTGAAGTTAACAAGAGTGTAGTTTCGGTGCATACTTTTGACTTTGTTTCCAGAAGGTGTTGTTAGCATTTATTTTGGCGCTAGTACTTATAGAAAGTTTGGCATCAACTTTACGAAATACCCAACTTTGCTTTTTTCCTGTTTTACTGTCTTTCCAGGAAAAGATCAGTAAAAGTTGCCTGTAAAGACAGAATGTTTACAAACGGTTTAAATTCCCATGCTGACTATTGTACTTTTAGCGGCCATATTGTTGTGATCGAACTATATAAGCACTGCTTTTGGCAAGTGCATGCGTGTCTGTGTTGAGCCAGGAAGATCAATAATCCAGGACACTGGAAGAAAAAGGACAAGCACATAAAATGTAGTTAGTTGGATTTGAAGCAAATTTGTTTCTCTTGCTTTATTAACTATATTTTTATTTACCTATTATAAATAAAACAAACTGAAACGAAAGTGTATAAAGTGAATTTTGACCAAAAAAAACTGTCGACAGCTTTTTCTTTTTGATAAGATCTAAAAATCTACTTTTCTCGTTCACAAGGAAATACAATTGCATCCAACAACAAGTTGAATTGTGCGCTGTGGATTTTGAGAGCTATCGCAGTCATTCAGCTGTTCACAATAATAACTGCAAAAATGAACAGATTGATTTCAGAAGTCTTGGCAAAAACAACAAAGGCATAAAATGACAGTCTGACCTTTCATTTGGTGGCTTTTTAACAAATTCAACTTGCTCCCTTGTGGTTGTCCCAAACACCAACATCTGCTTGTCAGTATCAATTACGCACTGCAACACAGATCGTACCCATAAGAAAATTTGTCATAACAATGATTTATGTGCATTATTTCATTGACTAATTTGTAAATAATCACATTGTCTATTTTGATACCTATTTTCCAATACAAAGTCCCAGATGCCTCGATGTCTGTGGCTCCTATAACTTTCTAAAGTTGATAGAAGTGTCCAGAAACATTTTTAGCAAGGGACCCATGACTTCCTGAACATCTGAGGTAAATATGACTAGTCCAATTCTCTTCTGAGCTTCCAAAATGGGAAAGACAAGAAAACATACAATGTTCTATAAACCTAGCTATTGTTCTAAATGTGCCTATGTCTACAGTCAGGGCAACAATTAAAGCGCCAAAACCAAAACTTTTTCTTGTTGTCACGTACAGAGAGCGGAATCGTAGGGTGAGGAAAATCTCTACCATCACAAACCTAAACATGTATGGTTTGTTTAGCTCTACAAAGACTTCAGCTGGAACTGTGTCCTTTCATCCTATGAGGGTGAGATTGAGGTTTTAAGCAACTCTTGAGTGGGAAGAAAAGATCAATGTGATTTATCCAAAACACAAGCCCAAATCAACACAGACATGCTTCGTCAGACTCTTGTGTCTCGAGCGATACGGTACGTGTCACAGCGGTAGAGCGCGCAACTTTGTGGTCCGGTGTACTCATTAGAACATTTCTACCACCAGTTGGGAGTCTTAACTGACCCATCAGTGTCAAACCAAAATGCGTACATGGCGTCATACCAATGGGACAGAGACAAAAGCTCTCTATCGTAAGCAGAGACCTCTTTTCCCCCAATCTGTGGACTTTATTGCGAGACATCAGTAGTTCCACCCTCACTGCATCACACCATTGTCATATAGACCTACAACTGAAGAGGGACCAGGAATGGTGTGGTTCTAGTCAGTTTTACAATCAAACACACAAAATAGTATATCGAACAGCACCAACATAGGAGAACATTAGAGGAGTCCAACTTGTACCATTGAGTGTTATACTCAATGGTACGGCATGGGTTTTACTGCACCAACCTTCTTCCATTCCCAGACTTAAATCCTATGGAAAATATGCATACCAAGGGCGCCAACAAATACATAGGATGATGTATAGGAGTAGGTATGTCACACATTACCTTCATTATACCAACAGCACTTGAGCAAGGATTATCAAGAGCAAGTAGTATTGATTTACCTTGAATGATTTTAAAGTCTTGCTGCCCAGAGACAAGAGTGGCTTGGTGCTCTCTGAAAATATATATGAGTAGACAACAATTATATGACAAGCACCATTGTTTTCACTTTTCATAATATAGTTCTTTTCCTCACCCACTACAAAGAATGAAGACATTATTCGAAGTCCTCCAATGTTCAGGCTGAGCTCCCTGATGCATCCGTCACTGCAAAGTCGACGTTGAAACGGAAACCCATCTGGCTCCATTTTGTTCTCCTCAACAAGCACTTTCAGTCTTCGAAAGGAAGAAAATGTATGCAAGTGTTTTAACTTGCATGACAATGGGTTCCTTGACGGCAAGTTTTTTGAATTCTACTCACCCTAAGCTATCCACAGTCGATGAAGACATCAAATTTATGCTACAGCCTGTGTCAATCAGCACTGGGACTTCCTGTCCGAAACACTGCAACAAAAAGGACAAGATGGCGGTTAGAAGGAGGAAAATAGTCACTGCAGCAACAGGACCAGAAAAAGGTCAACAGTTAATTGAAACATTGAAAATAGGATTCGTTTATGATACAATCGCAGGCAAAAGGATTCATACCCCTGCAACTTTTCCACATTTTGTCACATTACAACTACAGACTTCAAGGTATGTTATTGGGGTGGGCGATGATCTCCTCTCCATTACAAGGCCACACAAAAGACTAACAAACACACACACTCACAAAATCACACCTATAGGCAAGTTACGGGTTAATCAAACAGTCATGTTTTTGGACTGCACCAGGAAGCCAGCGTACCCGAAGAGAACCCTCCATCCAGACCTCATGCATTAAGACCTGTTTAAAGACTCAGTTCAGACTCCACCCACTTTACAAGCCACATAGATCAAGTCTTCTTCGGCCTCTTCCGTGTCGTCGTCGTTTGGACACCGCCAACAGCTCGGCTGGCGCCCCCTGCTGTTCGGGGTCACCCCGTGCGTGTCCACCCTGCCCTGGGACAGCCTGGGCTCCAGCAGCCTCTTCTGGACAATGTTGTGCGGCTGCTGCAGCAGAAACAAAAAAAATCTCCATATTAGAAATGTTAGGAAGTGTCTCTTTAGCTTATTGTTATGTTTAAAATACTTTACAGCGTGTTGGTTAAAATAATATAGACTAAAAATACAGATTGTTCTGATGACGTTACATCCCCAAATGTATACGAGCAACGATAACCGGTCGGTTGTGATGAATATTGCAGACACTGTAAGGTACAACCGGAGGCCCGTAAAACGGCGCTCACTCCCTGCTTGGACGTCCCGAGTTTCTTCAGCCCGTCCAAAGGCAGCAGGTCGGCCGAGTCCCTGTGCAGGAACCGGATGGCTTGTTTCAGCCTCCTCTGCTGCCTCAGCGCCGCGGCATCCAGGACTTCCGAGCTGCTGCGGCTCTCCGCCCGCATCCCGGTAAACATGACGGCGGAGGAGGTCTGGGCGCGAGCGCCGAGCGCGAGGCAGGACGCAGCCGTGTCTGTGCGCGACGCGCGAGCTCTCGTCCCCCCTTGTCCACGGGGTTTCCTCGTCTCTGCGACCCGAGGAAACCCCGAGGCACGACGTGGGCTCGTCCAGGAGGAGGGGGAGCCTCCGCCGCGAGGGAGACACCGGCGGTGTGAAGTTTGATTTCTGCTCTGAAAACACCGAATAACTTAGTGATTCATGCTGCGTCAAAAATAAATAAATAAATAAATAAATAAATAAATAAATAAATAAATAAATAAATAAATAAATAAAAGCTTTGTATCATGTTATTTCTTTGGTTCTTTTTTTTCTGTGTGTGTATGTGTGTGTGCATGTTTTAGAAATCCTTTTATCTCCCATGACAACCATTCAGCTGTGCAAAACGCCTTGGTGGACCTTGGAGGATGAAGAAGCCCCACCTCGGATCCGCAGGTTCAGGCTTCCAAACTTCTGCTTCACATAGCAGCCCTCTCCTTCTGGTCCACCCACTGAGCTCCTTCAGACTAGCCAGCAGTAATTAGCAAACGCCTGGCGCTAATTACCTCTTTTTGATGAAGACGCTTCAGTTGGTGGCATCTCTGAGCTCATTATAGGAGCTACTTCTCAGTGTAAAAAACGTTGCTAAAGGGTTCACAGAGGAGCGCTGTGGAAAGTTTCCTACATTATGAGGTATTGCAACTCTTCCTGGAGTAACATTTCCAGGTTTTCTACTCAGTGTAAGTAACTTCACCAAACAAAGACCAAATATGTTTTAACCACAAATCTGCAAATTAGCTGAAACACTGAGTACCTCTAAATATAGACAAAAACACCCACCGGTTTCAGAGTTGCTTTAAAAAAAAAAAAAAAGAACAATAACACTTGACAAAATGTTTCAACCGTTGACTGTGTGTTTTCTGTGACTTTGTATATGTGGGTTTTCATGACATACAGCACTTTGAAATGCCTTGTTGCTGAAATGTGCCAATCAAATGAAATTTGATTTGATTTGACAAAAAAATGAAAATAAGAAATGCGCCAGAGAAACACACGCCTTCACCTTTTTTTGTTAAAGTAAGACTTCCTGTTTGTCCATAAGCTTTACTGTTCTCCTGAGCCTTTTGTTGATCAAGAAGATGCAAAGAAAAATCAAAAGTAAACACTGCAAAATTCAGTCCCTGGGAAATGGGCAAATTTCCCAGAAACTTGGCCATGGCCAAATTTTAATACCAAATTTTAGGCTTATCTTGAAGATGCCTTCTGTTTCTAAAATGCAAAAAACAAACAAACAAAAAAAAAAGTTGTACTTTCTCAGGTCAAACTTTTTTTTTTTTTTTTTAGGGTTTATGGTATTTCTTTCTTTTTCTTTCTTTTTTTTTTTTACTTCAGACTTAAGATTACCAGACTTATTTTTTTTTTCATTATTATTTATGATTTCCTTTATTTATTTATTATATTTATATATAAGATTTCTGATGGCATTATTTCTAAATATTAAAGCAGAAAATAAATAAATAAATAAATAAATAAAAACACTTTTACTTGAGAAAAATGAAGTTAAGTAATTCTACTCTTACTTGAGTTGAGTTTATGGGTACTTTCGTGCTTGTACGTGTAATGTATCGTTGCTCTACATTGCCGTGTTTCAAATCCTTATTATTCCACTGAGTCTCTTTTCACTGCATTGCCCACATTCCCCCTTTTTTTCCCACACGACCTTGTTTTCAACATGGATGCCGATAAACCTGCGCACACGTCCACGCTTGTGCGACAAAAGCAGCATTTTAGCTGCAGCTCGCGGCGCGCCGCAGCTCGGAGTCCACAGAGTGGGCTCTCCGTGATCTCGTTTGAAAACTTAAATATTTATTTTCCGCGACGACAGGGCGCAGTGGCACTGGAAAGCTCGAGACAATACGAAAACTGGCGCGGAATGGCGCCTGCTAGGGGCCCGGGAGGCTGAATGACTGCGCCTGAGGCCGAGCGATACCTTGCGGGACCAATAGGAATTCACTTCACAAAGAACCGCCCAATCATGTCCCGTGGTAGAAGGATAGGCGGGACAACAATAGGTCATACATGTTCCTGGTTCGTGAACGTCGCTGGTCGTTTCCTGCACTGTTGCATGGTGGTCGAACAGGAGGAATTGTTGGAAATTTTCAGAGGTTAGTATATAAATTGGTTTTTACCCAGTGTGCATTATTCCCACAGCCATCGCTGTTGCTAGTGGGAGTGACAGGCTGCGGGAAGGGAGTCGGCAGGAATCGGGAGAAATACTTTGAAATGGAAAAAAAACGAATAGAAATGTAGCGAGCAAAAATGGTTATATCATTAATTAGCTCATGGATTCCTGGGTCTTGTTTTCCGTCGCTGTTGCTAGTTGGTCAAACTAGGCTGGGAGCTTATTAGGGACAGCTAGCTTGGCTCTTCCTTCCACACGTTGTCTGTTCGGACATCACGAACAGCTGAGCGTAACAAAAGCGATCGCATCGACCACAGCTTTCAGGAAACATTTGCTCTCCGCCGCTAGAAAAAAAAAGTCGTGTCAGCATCGCTTAGCGCACTTAGCTGCGTCGTTAGCTCGACAGTTAGCTAGTTAGCTTACCAGGTTTGACATGTCGGTCCTGCGGGTGGACCGACATGTCCACCCGCACAGTAGCTATTTAGTATTCGACCGACATGTCCCGAAGTAGACCCATTTCAACATTTTGCTTTGTATCACGTGTCAGTAAAAAGGGGGAAATAATGCAAGTCACAGCTGTAGCTAACCAGCTGAAAGAGCTGTAAACCAACAAGCGCCAAAAACGACCGCGGGGGTGACTGGCTGGTTCTGTGGCCCCGTTACGTTTCCCCCCTCTGGTCCGAGGTTCTGTTCCTTTTAGCAGCTGCGTTTCTCAAAGAACCAGTCCCTCACTGCACCACGGTGTCACTTTTCCCACAATAAAAAACTGATGCTAAGCTAGCACATGGCTATTTACGTTCTTGTTGTGATACAAAGAGTTGTTAAATGTCTAAAGTGTTGGTAAAAGATCATTAAGTGCCAAACAGTGTTGAGTAACAACAGTGTTTGGCAAGAAATTTTTTAATTAAATAAAAAGTAGGAATAACATACTTCCTGAAATAGAAGTCAGTCATTTAATTTGTGCATAACAAATAAATACTCATAGTCCTTGTACTTAACATTTTTTGACACATAACAACCTCAATGTGGCTTATGAAATAGTCCGGGTTAAATGACTCATACTAGAAGGAAAATCTACTTTAGTTTTATTATAATTTTTTGTAACGATCCTAAAAAGTGATGTATGTTGGTTTTCAAGGGTCTGTACTTTAATACCCCAGGGATCTAATCCATACGCGTTTCATTTAAACAGCAATACATTTAAATAAATAGTTGTTTTGTGAAGGTCTTAGAGGCTTTGTCAGAATTATGCGCCATGAAAAGCAACGTGCTAATCAGACAGGTAAAGGATAGATGTTTTTTTTTATTTTTTTTCATTAGACATTTATAACAGAAATAGATCATAAAAAAGATTCAAGATTCCTTTTAATTGTTGTTGTCCGGGTGTACAGCAAAATGTTCATTGCGCTAGCTTAAAAGACAAAAAAACAACAACACAGTTCTCGTAAGATCTAAAAAAAAAAATACAATCGGAAGTCAGAAATATCACATTTATCTCACACTGCCTATATTTTAATATGATCCACCAATGATGACTTACTTTGTTTTCTTAGTGCTAAAAGAGACAGTATTTTGTTCAATTGACTTTTGAGCATTACATCATGTTAAAGCATTATTCCCTCATCAAAAAATACCTCAAGTGTTTCCTCGAATCTTGCACGCATGTTTGATAAATCTTTGAAACTCCATGGCAACTATTCAGCTGTACAAAACGTCTGGGTGGACGTAGCTCCTTCTTGGAGCTGCAGTTTCTGACTCAGCTCCTTCAGACTAGCCAACAGCAATTAGCAAACACCTGGCGAAACGTCACATCTGTGTACAATCAGAAGTAGCTCAATATTCTCAGTGCAACACTGGTAAAAATCTTGTCAAAGGGTTAATCGAGGATGGGGTTTCAGAAAGAGCAGAAGCTTCTTCAAGAGACAGAGACATTCTGATATTCTGACTATGTTCTCGTAATTAAACAAAACCCCTCAGGCGGGTCCTGATGCTCCACTAACAGAAGGAATGGTTGAAGTAAAAGCCACTTTTTGAAAATATTTTCTGTCATTTTTAATGTCATTTTTTTAGAGACAAAAGTGAGGGAAAAAAAAAAACAATTCAGGAGATTATTAAGTGGTGTTGCCCAGCCCTATTGTGTCTTTATACTCTGCAGATGAATATGTCGGAACATACATCAAATTACATAAACCAGGCCATTTCACAATCTAAATATCGCCGATAGCTGATAAACGGAGGTTTTAAAGACGGCTCATTTGCTCAGGTTTCTGGGGGAGTTTCGGTGCTCGTGTTTGCTTGACTTGTGAGCACCGGGGTGAACTCGTCTCCGTTTGTCGCCCCGCCAGCTGCAGCATGCTCTTGGCCCAGATCAACCGGGACTCCCAGGGAATGTCCGAGTTTCATGATGCAGACGGGCAGCCAGTCACGCTCTGTCTGACGGAGGCTGTGACAGTGGCAGGTGAGTTCCCACGCCGGTTGTAGGTTGATGCTAATGCCATAAACCGCCGTCATAACAACAAGCTACAAGAACAGCAGGTCCAGTTACATCTTTGAAGACAAAGACAAGTCTTAACTTTCAAAACTAACTTCCCAGATGGTGATCAGATGGAGAACATGGACACAGTGAGCCTGCAGGCTGTCACTCTTGCAGATGGTTCCACTGCGTACATCCAGCATGAGTCCAAAGCTTCCTTCTCTGATGGACAGATCATGGACGGTCAGGTGATCCAGCTGGAGGACGGCTCAGCTGCCTACGTCCACCATGTGTCCATGCCGAAAACAGGTACAGTATAAACCCAGACTACTGATTAGATAGTTCCCCACTGTGCTTTATTATGTGAGGTTTTTGTTTTGGTGTGTAGTAGACATGTAGTAAAGTGTCTGCTGGGCAACAATGGAATCTCTAAAATGGCGAGAGTGACGGTTGTCTAAATGTGTGCTGCAGGAGGGGAGAGTTTACAGCTGGAAGACGGCCAGGCTGTCCAGTTAGAAGATGGTACAACTGCCTACATTCACACTCCCAAAGGTAAACGCTGCTCTGTGTGTGGACTTCAGTAGAAAGCTTGAAAAACAGCAGTTTTCTTCCTGGGATGAGTTGTAGCAAGACTGTTCAGTCATCTGGTGTCTTAGAACCAGGTTTTCTACTCTTGACGGGGAAAGAGTTGGTCTCACCTTTTTCAAAAGTCCCTAAACAAACCCTGACAGCTGCCGGGAAATTTTGTTGTTGTACAGTGGTTGGCACACCTCCGCTAACGTGCTAATAGTGGAGCCAATTTGTTATGTAGCGCCTACGCCCTTTTGCTAACTTTGAAAAAGTTTATTACAGTTAGCTTATTCTAAATTAATTTTATGAAAAATACTGTGTTGGTATAAGGTTTTAGCGTTAGCGCTCTCTAAATACTGTGTTAATATTGCATTTTAGCATTAGCTTCTGCTAAATACTGTGTTGGTGAAGGGCTTTAGCATTAGCTTGACTAAATACTGTGTTGGTGAAGGGCTTTAGCATTAGCTTGACTAAATACTGTGTTGGTGTTGCTCTTTAACATCATCTTCTGCTATGTACCGTGTTGGTCTTTTGCTTTAGCATTCAGCTTACGTCAATAATGCTTAAGGGTTAGCACAGCGAAGCTTTTTAGTTAGTGGTGCCCAGTACTGGAAAACTGGTTCCTCTTTGGGCTGGCGTTAATCCCACCCTGCCTCCTGTCCTCTGTGCAGAAACGTACGACCAGAGCGGCTTGCAGGAGGTCCAGCTAGAGGATGGAAGCACCGCCTACATCCAGCACACGGTGCACATGCCGCAGCCCAACACCATCCTGGCCATCCAGGCTGACGGCACCATCGCAGACCTGCAGGCCGACGCCTCGGCCATCGACCCAGAAACCATCAGTGTGCTCGAACACTACGGCACCAAGGTGACGGACCGTTTCACGCTACTGCTGTGGTTCCAGTTTTCCCAACTCGGCATTCTTGCGTTCGTGTATTTAAAGAAAAAGCGTGAAATTTATGTTAATGTCCTGTTTTCCTGCTTCAGGTGGAGAACGTGGAAAATCCCTTGGGGTCGTTTGGCAGAGTGGAAGCAGACAGCGGCGTCCACATGAGGGTAGAGTAACTGTGTTTTTCTGTCTGTCCACCTCTTGGTTGAAATCCGACTTCCATGCTAATATGTGCTTCATGTCTTCAGATTGTGCTGCAGGGTCAAGACAACAGGCAACCAAGAGTGACAAATGTTGGAGAAAAATCTTTCCGCTGCGACTACGAAGGCTGTGGAAAGCTCTACACCACCGCCCACCACCTCAAGGTTCGCTTCGCTCCTCCGCTGCAGTGGATACAAATTGATTTTAGCACAACAAAGTGTTCTCGCTTCCACATGTTCTGATTTTAAAAGGCTGTATTCTTGCAGCATGTTGTGGAAAAGTGCATTTGTCTGTCCGCCATTTGGTTTTGAAGAGTTTTGTGTCGACATCCTGCAGGTACACGAGCGCTCGCACACTGGTGATAAACCGTACGTCTGCGAATATCGGGGCTGCGGAAAGAAGTTTGCAACAGGTAGCTGATTGAATTTTTTCACTTTAAAAAAATTTTTTGGGGGGTTTGTTTTATATTTATTTTTGAATTGATCAATGCTTGTTTTAGTTTTATGCCTTGAAAGATGCTGTTGCAATATGAACTAAACAATCGTAATGGAGGATGTTCAGCTTGTTGCAAACAGATGAAGAGTTTACTGGGGGAATAAAAAGGCCTCCCTAACTGTCTGTCTGTGGAAATCTAAGGTTACGGACTGAAGAGTCACTCGCGGACGCATACAGGGGAAAAGCCATACAGATGTCAGGAGATGAACTGCCTCAAGTCCTTCAAAACCTCCGGAGACCTTCAGAAACACACGAGGACTCACACAGGTACAGAATCAAAATCTCACAGAACAAGAAGAAGAATAATAAGCCGAGAAAATGGAGCTCACACTTAAAATTGCTTCAGACAGATCCAGTAGAATACAATAAACTGAGCCTGATGTATTTTGTTCAAACCTCTGAAAGAAACGCCAGGAAAACCTCTGAGGAAGGCGCTGAGATCAGCTTCCTTCTTCATGAAACGTAAACTAAAATGCAGTGGCGTCAGATTTCAGCAGTTGTAGGATTTCTGTCTTGGCTTTGGTAAAGTGAAGTGCTAGACACAAGGGTTTGTTTAGGTTGTATTTACCCAGAATGCCTTGAGCTGTAGTCCACTTCCTGTTTTCGGAGCAGTGTGTGGAATTCACATATTCTTCGAACCGGGCCAGAGTTTACTTCAGCCGAGCCGAGACCGAGGTTTGTAAGTGGAGCAGATTTTCTCCTTTTGGTTCACCGCTCCAGACAAACGAACCAGAGTTCGACTGAAGCGGACTCAGCAGGGCTGGTGTGAATTCACCGAAAAGTTGCACAGTAAACATTTAACCGTCAGCTCCAACATGGCAGGTCACTTTGTCCTTACAAGACCGCATTCATATAATGTCGCTGAATCAAAGAGACCTGCAGCTTTCCTTCCCCTGTGAGGGATTTACCTTTAGGATAATGTGTTATGCATGTTCCTTCAAATACAAGGACAGTCCTTGTTGCCAGTCCTCAGCAAGTTATCTGGGTCCGATTCGGCTGATCAACACTGATACTGAAGGTTGATGCGATTCCCTCCACCGCTGTGCTGCGGCCGCCATCTTTGCTTCATCACACCTGACCAGAAGAGGTTGAGACTGCAAGTGGATCAGTCAAGAGTCAGACTCTTTCAGGTGTGAAAAGGACATGTACGTCATGGGACAAAACGGTGATCTGGAAGGAACTTAATGTGTGTTTTTTGGTCTGTAAGCGCATCTGCCACCAAGAGTGCCGTTAACGGTGGGTTCACTGATCAGAAACATAAAAATCGGGTGCTTTTTTTCATCGGCTTCCAGCTGGCTGAACAGCGCTCAAGGACGTTCGGACGAGGTCAAAATCACCTACTTCAGATTTGCTTAGTTTCTTTTGGAGGGAATTAAATTGGCTTCTGATAACTGATGCTTCTGCCTTCCAGACTTCACGACAAAGAATCCTTTCAGAGGCGTGTGTGTGATACGACCGATCACATTTTATCCCGCACTGACAGCCTCTGGTCACATACAACGGCTTCTCTAACAGCAGGAGGGGTTGTGTTAATGTTCCACTGCACACATCATGCTGCAGGGAAGAACACATGGTTTCTGTGATGAACAGGATGCCTCTGTGCTACAGGGTTCCCTTCACAAAGTTATACTTTAAAAGTTTTACTTTAAAAAAAAAAAAAACTCCAGCAACTTAGAGAGGGAAAAAGTGAGGGTTCATTTTCAAAGTCACATTTTCACCATGTCACTCGTTATTTTATAAATGCCACCTTCAAACTGAATATTTAATTACAAAGCTAAATGTTGAACTTAGCTTCTTCAACCACTTACTTAGTTCTAAAGTTTAATATTTTGCTTCATACTTAATATTTAGCGAGGTTAGTGAGGTAAATCTTGAGTTTGAAGCTAAATATTTACCTTGAAGCTAGTTTATAAACTAACTATTTATTTAACAAGCTAAATAGTTAGCAATAAACAAAGTATTTTCAGTCAGTGAAGTAAATATTTAGTTTAAAAACATATTTTCATCACAGCTAGTTTATAAACTAAATATTTAGATGGCAAGCTAAATGTTTTCCTTCCTAACAAAATACTTAGCTTGGTCCCTAAATGTTTAGCTTCAAACTAAATATTTAGTATAGTAACAAAATACTTAAATGCTTTGAAGTGAAATATTTAGCTTGCAAACTAAATATTTAGCTCGCTGCCTAAACATTTCATTTGAAACTGACTTTTATAAACGAATGAACACCCTGGTGAAAATATCTCTTTCTTCTTCTGTGGTTTTCAGGGGAGAAGCCCTTCAAGTGCCCAGTGGAAGGCTGCGGCCGCTCCTTCACCACGTCCAACATCCGCAAGGTCCACATACGGACGCACACGGGGGAGCGGCCGTACTACTGCTCCGAGCCCAGCTGCGGCCGCTCCTTCGCCAGCGCCACCAATTACAAGAACCACATGAGGATCCATACAGGTGTGTGTCCACACACACACACACACACACACACATAGGTGGACCTGCATGTTCCAATCCACGATCTCAACCGTTCCCGCTGACCGTCTTGCTTTGTCCTCCAGGAGAGAAGCCGTACGTTTGCACGGTGCCCGGGTGTGAAAAGCGTTTCACCGAATACTCCAGCCTGTACAAGCACCATGTGGTTCACACGCCCTGCAAGCCCTACAACTGCAACCACTGCGGCAAGACCTACAAGCAGATCTCCACGCTCGCCATGCACAAGCGCACCACGCACAACGACTCCGAGCCCATCGAGGAGGAGCAGGAGGCCTACTTCGAGCCACCGGCAGGTCCGCGTCACCGTGGCTACGGCTGCACCTCTCCTTTTATTTTATTTATTTATTGTCATCGACGGGAGAAATGAATCCGCCAACTGACTCGTTTCAGACGCCATCGACGACCCAAACGTGAGCTACACACCGGCCGTGGTGGACACGGACGACTCGGAGCCGATCCCAGTGGACTCCTCGGACATGTCCGGTCAGCCGCAGGTCGCCTTGGTAACGCAGGAAGATGGGACGCAACAGGTACACTTTACGACATCTATACTATGAAGAGCAGTTCTGCACAAGCAAGGTCGTTTTGATTATTTTCTTCCATCAAGCTTCAGTCTTGACTTTGTGTCGTCTGCACAGCAACATGTTGGGGCATGTTAACTTCCATTTTGTGAAATGATGTCAAAACAGCTATTATACACTTGTCACAAGGTTAGATATCTCATATAAATGAAAAATAAAGACTCTGAAGGAGGCTGGCTGCAGTTTTTCCAGGGTCTCAGAAAAGACGAGATGATTTCAGCTGAGATTTCCACTTCTCTGAATCTCCAAAACGCCCCGAATCTGGAATGATGCTAATTATCTGTGCACAGAAAATGCCTGCTGAAAGCAATGAAGGAGTGAAAAAAAAAATCCCAAGGGGAAGTGAATACTTTTCACAGCACCAGTAAAAGGTTTAAGCAACTCTTCATCTGTTCTGAATCTGCTGAACTCGGTAGATTTCTGTCTTTTGCTTTCATGTCAGGTCAGCATCTCTGAAGCAGACCTGCAAGCGATGGGCGGCACAATCACCATGGTCACCCAAGAAGGCACCACCATCACCATCCCAGCGCACGAACTGGCAACGCAAGGCGCACATTCGGTTACCATGGTGGCGACCGACGGCTCTGACGAACAGGTAAACGAAAATGAAGGCTCCGACGTTTGGACGTCTGCTTGTTTTTCTGTTTGTTTTTCTTTTTATTTGTAAGTCACCTGGAAATGATTCACGAAGAATCAAAATGTGGGAAACAAACAAACAAACAAAAAGAGTTCCAGGTGCTGTGTGTGTGACATCTATGCTAGCGGTTTTAACTGTAGAAATTAAACACTAGCTGCTGCATCGGTGAAATGTGTTTTTGTGTCGCTCAGGTGGCCATCATGACACCCGACATGGCGTCGTTCCAAACCGTGGAGGAAGCAAACTACAGCCACGACCAAGAGGATCTGCATCCGGTCACATTACTGGCCACGCCCAACGGCACTCACATCGCCGTTCAGGTTGGTAAACCCGTACTGGTCCAGACAACCAACCGGGTAATAGCCTAGCAAATATGCACTGCTGAACACTTAACAACTAGAAGAGTTTTTTTTAACTCACCAAAATAACTCTCAACATCCAGAAACAAAACATAAAAAAGCAGTCACAACCAAACCCACTAACACTGTGGATTATGATGATGTAAACAACATTTTTCTTAAAAAATATGAATCATCAGAATGGAAACCATCATTATTTGCCAGATAGAAACTGGATGTGTCCATGTTTGTCCTGTTAAAAATGCCAGATGTGTTAGCATCAACAGCAGCCCCCCAAAAAAGTTTGTTTATGTAAAAAAATATATATGTACAAAGAAAGTCGATCTGGAAACTGAAATCTTTCCAACAATTTTAAATGTGAAAAAAGAAAAGAGCTATAATAATTCAACTGTTTTTTGTTCGTCCTGATATAAAGTAATCAGACACAAATGGATTTCTAGAAACAAAAGATCACACCGGATTTTTTTTAATTTTTTTATTTTTTATTTATTTTATCCACACATAAAGTGTGAAATATTTTGCAACAACTACTGCATGACACAATCAGCTTCAACTACAGGGCTCCAGCCCTAGTGATCAAAAATGTCAAACTTTGTTTGCGTGACAGTTTCTGAAAATGTGGAGCGTTTGTTTCCCTCCAGCGAGGCTGCAGAAACATCCTGGATATTTAGGGACGTTCTGGAGATTGTGACAAAGCCGAGGAAACATTCCAGCACTTGAGTGATAATTGTGACAACAGCATGGCGGTTTGACTGCAGTGGCCACTGCTGAGTTGGTCCAAATTTGCCACTTTCTGGTTACATTCAAACCGGTCGCAGAAGCTGGGGAGACTCTTGGTTCCCAGTCTGACAAAAAAAAAAAAGAAAAGACAGTCAGATACAACCCAACACAGAGCTCAAAAGAGGTCAAAGTTCATATTTCTTTATGGATTTTGTGACTACTTCTCAGTGTCTTACAACGTAATCCTTCTTTTCAGATTTCAACTCATTAAATATTTGCTGCAAGTTTCCTGCGGGAGGCGTAACCTCACTGCTGCCCCCTTGTGGATGAACTCTGTTTCTTATCAAAAAAAGTTGAAAAAGAAATATGAGCAGTAAGAAGTAGACATTCAGGAAATGACTCAAGCAAGAGTAAAACAGCTTTTGGTACCTGATCAAAACATCAGTCATTTAATATTTAAAAATTACATCATCAGACGGAACAAAACATGAAGTTAGGTGGACATTTTCTGGTGTTTTAAGTCATTTTACCCCCCTAAAAAGTTACTTAAGTAAATGTAACTAGTTATCAGTTAAAGTAGCTAGTTAATGATCACAGGGTGGCAGCTTGAATAGATCAAAGCAGGGAGGTCTGATGACTTGTTTCCTTTTGAAAACTTTTGTCCTTTATGATCACCTGGTTCCTTTTGAGGTGCGCTAATTAGAACCAGCTTCCTTTTGTCTGCTGGTTTGGTCACGTGACCGCACTCTACAGCAGAGTGAAGGACGCATCGTTAGGAGCAATTATTAATTAAAGTGAGTGATTTATTCCTCTTGTTTTGTTTTTTTTTGTCCTGGCGTAGCTGAGCGATCAGCCTTCTCTGGAAGAAGCCATCAGAATAGCCTCCAGGATACAGCAAGGAGAAACCCCCGGCCTGGACGACTGATTGGCTGACGACTCCGCATGGACAATGAATGAAGACCAAGACCATTTTTTCAAATGGACTATATATGTCTATATACAGATATACATATTTGGGAGAAATCATGTCTTCCCGATTCTGTTTCCACAACTGAACTCTTGCTTTTACGTGTAAATAGGATTTTGATAACTGAAGCTGCGTCATGCTATTTTGTCTCTCTCACGGAAAAAATGGAAGAGGGAATTAATGCTTTCTAATGTCGCTGAATGCACAATGCAGTGTACAGAAAATGCTATTTCTAAGATAAATAAACAAAAATGAAAGATTGCCTGGACATGACTGGCTTATGCTTCCGCCTTAGAAGTTATGCAACAAACTGTGAAATGGTGTCTGACCAACTAGAGACGGAAAAAGCCGACCATGGATACAAACGAAGGATAAAAGGACAAACTTGCTTCACAGCATCTGAGAAGAGGGTGTGTGTGTCTGTCTGTGTGTGTGTGACACAACCAGGTGATTCACTTTGTAAATTTTCCTCTCCACCATGTTGACAGGCTCCAGCTTAAAGTTGTTAACCATATAAGGCAAGGACTCGCGTTAAGTTGAAAATAATTGCGTTTCCATGGTGAAACGCAATATTCACCATAGTGGTGATTCTATTTGCACAAAAGCTTGAAACAGAACTGTGTGACATGTTCTGTTTAAGCTCAAAACAGAAACATGACACTTTCTACAGCTAAAACCAATGTAACTTGTTAGGTTATTCTAACACTGGCTAATCAGTCATAGTTTTATAGTTAACAATTTGTTTATAAATACTTAAAAAATTTATTAACTGCTTATTATGCATTAATTGATGCTGAGAAGGAGACAATATGCTAAAGAATATTACATTTACAAACACTGTGCTCATGAATCTAAAAGATTTAGCATAACACTTGATAAATGTATAAATGGACAAATTTGACTCACTGTTTGCATAATTTTTTTCTGTTTCTCACCCTTGATCGATGCCTAACAAACAATTGCAATGATTTATAGTGTTTAAAGACGAATTAATAACATGTCTATGAAATATGTGTCAGCCATCTTTAAGGGGAGACTTACTGTAAAGTGGTAATGCTAAATTTAGCAGGTGTTTAAAAGTGCATAGTCAAAGTATTACACAACTCTGCCCTAGTGCCAGGATCAGGGGTCTAAAAATGCAGCAAACATAAAGTAACGTGAAGAAATTTAATTTGCACGGCATGATTTTATTCTGACTTAACTTTCAAATTTTTCCCATGCTAATGCAGCCTAAAAAAAAAGAACAATAATGATCTAAAATACTGGTTTAAGTTTTGGGTTTGGTTTCTGAGCCATGCATTAATGTGTAGCATGTTGATCTTGTCAAAGTGCATAGAATGTTTGAAGACAAGTAATGTGTAAATATACCTGCGAAAACTGCATAAAGTTTTGATTAGTTAAATTTCGTTGTATGTAAAAACAATGTCCTATACAAAGTAACAGTGATAGAAAACTTTTTTTCCCCCTGACGTTATCTCACACCTTTTTGTCTCATCCGTCTGTTCTTTGTTTTGGGTGGTAATAATCCACGCATTGTCATTGTGACTCATGACTTCGCGCCACATTCTTTCACCGCAGGGGACGACCCGAGGGACCACGTAACCCCTCCGACGACTACACTGGAACGCCCATCTTTCAAAATTCAACGCCGGGCGGTGATTGGCCGCTCGGCGACACGTGACCAACGGTCGCGGGAAGTTCTTTGCCACGCGCTTTCATGGGAAGAGCTCAGTTTTCGACTCCCTCAAACTTTTGTAAACACTGCTAAGGTTTCTATTCCGGAGAGACGCGTTTTACGTGTCGGTCAGTCATCAAGGAGAGCGTGACGGATTGTTGAAGGACTGTTTTTCTTTTCTTTTTCTTCCTTTTTTTATTCATTCTTTGCTACGGAGGACGTTGCTCCTGCATTCCACTCGAACGAGCGCGAGGCCATTTTCCCAGTTTTCACTGGCGAGTCGGAGTTTCAGAGGACCGAAGTTTTCGTTAAGTTGAACTGCCAAAAGTCGTTTTCATGAGCTTTATACCATTCAACAGGTAATTGAAGCTAACTCGTTTTTGAGGAAGCGGCGGAAGCGAAAACCGCGTGTTTTTTTTTTTTTTTTTTTCTCTCTTTTCTTCTTCGGGGTTTAAATCCTCGAAATGTCGAGCTACGGTCGCCATCGACTCGGAACGCCTTCCCCCAAATCCCGACCGATTCGCCAGAAGCTGCAGTTCACGTCCAGCGATGGAGAGGACGACTCCATCGAGGATGTCAACAACAGCACCGGGGGAGAGTCCGGCTTCACGGAGATGGACTCCCCGACGCCGGTGCGACGGGGCCCCGCGGACGAGCGGCGGCAGGGTGGCGGCAGTAGCCCCCTCAACCACTCCGGCGGAGACGACGACGACGACGTGGAGCTGTGGGACGAGGAGGGCTTCGACTCCCCGTCCCTGCTGCAGTCCCCCGGCAGCGTCATTTTCGCCAACTGCTCGCCGTCGCCGAAGAAGGTGTCGCGGATGTACGGAGGGTCGCCGGAGCGGAGCTTCATGCAGGACGACGGGGAGGGATCCAGCTCTCCGATACCGGACTGCCCCGACACACCGCCGCACAAAACATTCAGGAAACTCCGGCTTTTCGACACACCGCACACACCAAAGGTCAGAATTAGCCGACCTTTTTGCCTTTTCTTGTGTTCTACATATATATATATATATATATATCATATGAACAATATCTCATTTCTGGTCTTTACGAAAAAAAGTAAACACATTTATTATGTTGTTTTTCCACAATGCTCAGTAGATGCACATGATTTTGTTTGAAGATCTGGTTTTATCTGCAGGATCCGTTACTGACCCACTGACCCACTTACTCTACATCTCTACCTGTTGCATAATTTATGATCCAGACTCCTATTGGTGTTGAAGAGAAAGCAAGCTTTAAATATTTTCTGACGCAGGTTTATTTAAATTTTAAATAAATGAATGACATCCAGATTGGTGGGGGAGGGGGAAATGAAATAAATTATTTTATTTTATTTTATAATTTTTTTTTTGCAGAGTTTGCTGTCCAGAGCCAGGAGCTCCGTCCCGGGCTCCTCCAGCAGGAGAGTTGCTCTCTTCAAGAACGTGGAGTCTCCACGAAAGTCCTTCATGGACAGCAGCAAGAAACAGCAGGTCCCCCTGGTCAACTTCAACCCGTTCACGCCCGACTCCCTGCTGATCCAGTCCGCCACGCAGCACAGAAACAACAGAAAGCGAGCGCATTGGAACGAGTAGGTTAAGTTCATGGAGTTTGTTGCATGGAAAAAGTAAAAATAATAAATATACGAGTTGATTTCCATCCTGAGGAGGAGATCTGCAGAAAAAACATTGCTTATGATTGCACAGAGGAAAGCGGGTTCAGGGACCTTTCATGTTATTCTTCAATATAGTTATGTTAAAGTTGTTTATTAGGTCGAGGGGGAGTTGCCCTGTAACAACAACCTCGTGGGTTGAGGTTGATCTCCATGTGCTTGTGTAGCTCTCAGTGCTGCCCTCTACTGGGCAGGACGCTAACAAACATCTTTGTTGTTGCAGTTCTTGTGGAGAAGACATGGAGGCCAGTGACGTGGAGGGGGAAGAGGAAATTCTGCCGCCCTCAAAGGTGCAATTTTTATCTTTTAACTTCATCATAGATTTTCAAAATCAATAAGTTCAAAATTAACTTATTCAAGTTAAATTTGAACTTGGATAAGTGCAAATTTAACCTGACATTCAGAGGTGTTTTCCAAATGCAGTAGAAAATCAGTGACTCAAATTGCAAATATGCCCTTATGCCGTTTCTTGTGCAATCTGTAGATGTATGGCATCTGATCAGAATGTTTCCAAATAATAATAAATTAATTTTAGCCCTTATAAAAGCAATGGTGTTCATGCATCGTTGAAAAGTTGGCTGACTTTTTAAATAAGGCCTTGTTATTTAAGATCAAGCATTAAAAAGTCTTGATCTCACTGAAGCAAAAAGTTGACCTCAGTTGTGTTCACCACAGGTTTTAAAAGCATGGCCCTTTAATCTGAGTTGACGAAGCCTGCGGAGATCCAGGTTTTCGTTGGAATGTTACCACTTCCTTCAGTTTTTCTGACGAGAAGGTCATTCCTCCTTCTCGTCCTTGAATCTGACCACCTTTCGATATTATTAATTTCATTTGTTTCAACTGTGGGAAATATAAAATTTTAAACATGCCAATCTTGCAGGAGCCCAGCGGGTAGAACGATGGAACAAGCTGTACTGTACATGGTGTTTGTGTTGCACAATCAGCGTTAATCTGAAGCACAAACAGCTGCAGGCAAACGGGCCAATTCATATGCAAATGCCCCGAAACCGGGTTTGCTTTTTGTGTGAATGCTAAGTAGACGTGTGTGTGTTTGATGTGTTCCGCCCTGCTCCAACATGCCGTTCTCTCTCTGCAGAGGATCACCATGATGGAGAGCAACATGATGTCCCGCTACACCTCAGAGTTCCTGGAGCTGGAGAAAATCGGCTCGGGGGAGTTTGGCGCCGTGTTCAAGTGCGTGAAAAGGCTGGACGGCTGCATCTACGCTATCAAGAGGTCCAAGAAGCCCCTGGCAGGATCGGTAGATGAGTAAGTTGAGCATAAGCGGAAGGTGCAAGTGTGCTGAACGATGTGCTTTTTAAATAAATACAAAAAACAAACCAACTTTTTCTTCTCCTCCCCTCACAGGCAGAACGCGCTGCGGGAGGTTTACGCCCACGCCGTGCTGGGCCAGCACCCCCACGTGGTGCGCTACTACTCGGCCTGGGCCGAGGACGACCACATGCTGATCCAGAACGAGTACTGCAACGGCGGCACCCTCTCCGACGTCATCGCCGACAATTACAGGCGGCTCAGCTACCTGTCGGAGCTGGAGCTGAAGGATCTGCTGCTGCAGGTCTCCCGGGGACTCAAGTACATCCACTCCACGTCTCTGGTCCACATGGACATCAAGCCCAGTGAGTCTAGATGGAGACGCACCCATCCAACATCTGCGTCTGTGCCGATACTGAAAAAAGATTTTATGTCAGATATTGGTGGCAATGTGCAATTAATCAATTTAACCGCATCATAAATGAAAACAAACTCAGTAACTTAAATTTGTGTGATTTATCATTTTTCTCTTTTCTGTCTGTTTCTGCCAAACACTGGATGATAAAAGTCTGTCAGCCAGCCGTTGCTGATAATCGACGTTTCCCTCTTTGTTCCAGGCAACATCTTCATTTCCCGTAAATCCGTAGCGAGCTGCGACGAGTCCGACGAGGACGATGGACTCACCACCAGCGTCGTCTACAAAATCGGTTAGCTGCTCAATATTCGCCCCAGTCGACTAAATCTTCTTTCTAATATCCAGGTTTTTCCTGAAATTCTTAAAAATGCTTGAATTTCAATAAAATGTTTTCAGGTTCTTTAAATTCTGCCTGTACAGTTTTGCAATAAACCTTTAGGAGAAAAGACTCATTACGGACAGTAAAGTGATTTATTTATTTTGAATTTGATTATTTAATTTAATTTGAACAGGAACGTTTCCTTTAACACAAACTGATTTGATAAATGTTCTCTTATAGTTTGTTAGCTATGAAAATTGAGAATTTTTGTTGAATTTGTATTTTATTCTCAGCCCAATCAGGTGTGTAGGGTGTTTGTGAGAAGATTTTCAAAACATAATGTTTTGTGTTTCATCGTTTTTTTTAAGAAGGTGGTGACTATTTGATTATTTACAGTAATGAACATCATATAATCGTGAATTGAATGTAGTTTATTTGTTTTTTTTTTTTTTTATTCAAAAGGAAAATGAGAAACGTTTGAAAACCTACATTGAAAGTGCCTGAAATTTAGTGTAAATTTCAGCTTTTTAAAAAACTTTGCTATTCTCTCAGGCGATCTTGGTCATGTGACCCGGGTGAACAATCCACAGGTGGAAGAGGGGGACAGCAGATATCTGGCCAACGAAGTTCTGCAAGAGGTATTCATTCTGACTCTGAGACATAAATGAAAAAAAAAAGTCTCATTTTTCAGGCGGTCCATGTTTAAACCTGCTCTGTGTTTCTCTGTAGGAGTACAGTAACTTAACAAAGGCGGACATCTTTGCTCTGGCCCTGACGATAGTCAGCGCCTCCGGAGCCGAGCCTTTACCCACCAACGGGGAAAAGTGGCATGAAATCAGACGGGGAAAACTACCCTCCATCCCACAAGTGCTTTCTATAGAGTTCCTTAGTTTACTCAAGGTAGATCCCCTTCCAAGTTGTATTGTCTTAAGTGGAATTTTTCTCATATATCCAAATGCACCAATCAGAATTTTGTACCTAATTTATCTGATAAATCAAAGTTATCAGATAAATCTCAAAATTAGAGGGTGTTTTTTTTTTCTCTCTCTCTCTCTCCCAAGCAAACTGTTTGAGTTTTCAAACTCAAATATGTCGAAGATTTTTTTTTATTTCTAGAAAACTTCTGAGATTATCTAAAAATTGCTGAGTTTGGGTGGATATATATATGTATAAATATATATATATATATATAGCACTGAGCCTTCTGGTTGCCTGCTGAAAGTTTGCCTCTCTCTCAGCCTGAATGAACCGTGTTCATGTCTCAAGTGAATACTGAACACGCTGCTTCTCTTCTGCTTCTGCTTTGGGTTTTCTGGCTAAATGTTCGGCCATGTTTTCATGACGACGCTCTTGCTCTTTTGCTTTTTCCGAACAATTAAAAACAATATTGCAGACATGTTTATTCAGCTGTTGCACATTGTTCAAATTTTTCTTGGTAAACACAGCAGTGTAATTTCCCTTTCCAATTGTGTATTGTTTTGTTTTTTTTGTTGCAGCTGATGATCCATCCAGACCCAACCAAACGACCGTCGGCCTCTGACCTCATCAAACACCCGGTGCTGCTGACGGCTGCCAGGATGAGCGCCGACCAGCTCCGAGTCGAGCTCAACGCTGAGAAGTTTAAGAACGCTCTGCTGCAAAAGTAAGCGCAGCTCAAGGAACGGCAGCAGCCGTTTTCAGGAAGAACGAGTTCAGATCGTTGCCGTGTGGAAACGCTGAGTGGAAACGCTGAGTGGAAACGCTGAGTGGAAACGCTGAGTGGAAACGCCTCGGTTTCCCGTTTAAAACCCACTTTTCAATTTGAAGTTGGATCATGTTTTTTTATTTAACACATGCTTGTAGTGCTTTAAAAGTGGTTATCACATATTGATAACATTGCACAAAAGATAATGAACACACATTTTTATAATTAGGGCTTTATTTTTAAAAATTTTCTTTGCAGAATTTGAAGGAGGTGAAGCTAAAACTTACATCTGCAGTTCTGGTAAAATATATTTAGACTAAGATTTTTTTTTTTTTACATTTTTGTAAATGTATTTATTTGTTTTTAGCTTTAGCTTAGTTACTACTCTGAAGATGTTATTCCTTCATTTTGGCCTTTTTTCAGTCAATTTAATTACTACTTTACCTACTTTAGTTGACAGTCATTTCAATTCGATGAATCGCTTCAGCACAAAATGTGGCACAGCTGTAAGCCGAAATGAAAGCTGAATTAAAGGGTTTTCAAGCGCATATTGTGCAAAAATATGAAACCTCTGTGCTACTGTCTTTTACAAATAACAGCAGTTTAACAACCCGGTATTTGAAAAATTTTAAATCATCTTAAACGATCAGATTAAGATGAGATGCATAATTTAAACTTGCAGCTGTGGACCAATTTTACTTCTGATTTTATGCTTTTGGAGAAAAAGAACTTTTAAACCAAAGGGATAAGCTGATGAAGTATTGACCAAATCAAAACGAACCCACCCACACCACTTCCTGTTGCTCTCGAGTTCAGACTTGTAACCCTTCTCCTCTGCGTCTTCCACAGAGAGCTGAAGAAAGCCCAGCAGGCCAGAGCAGCGGCCGAAGAGAAGGTGCTGTCCACCGACCGGATTCTGACCCGCTCCACGCTCCAGTCCAACCCCAGAACGTCCAGACTCATCGGGAAGAAGATGAACCGGTCGGTCAGCCTCACGATCTACTGACTTGAGACCCAAAGGCTCATGGACCTTTTGAAGGAGTAGTAGAAGCGGTCTGGGTTTTGGAGAAGAACCCCCCCACCACCTTTTCTGTTATTGTTGGGATCTTCTGCCCGACCCGACCCGAGCTGCAGACTGTTGCTACACCGAACTGGAAGTTCTCTCAATAAACTCTGGAGTAGTTCGGCCCCGTTTCAGGTGGGCCGGTTTTTTTTGTTTTGTTTTTCTCCTTTTTTGGGGGAGGAACTCTTATTTCCTTAAAGGTAGTTCCTTTACCTTTCGCTCTCAGTCATTCCTTAAGTTTGCCAAGACGTCAAGCTCTCTGCCAGGTTGCCCGGACGACGGCAGAGCCCGTCGGCGACGCGTTGCTCCCTCCGGAGCGAATGTACTTCCCTTTAGCCGTGCGCACCTTACTGCCTGACGTTCTGGAAACCGACCATGTCTGTTTGGAAAGGAGCACTTTGCAGGGCAACATGTGGTATTTCTTACCACAGTGTTTTAAGGAAGACAGGGGGAAAAAAAAAAAAGAAAGTATCTTGCTGCTATTGATGTTGTGTCTGTGTCAGGGCTTCTACTCAAAGTTTGGATTGTTCTAGAGATCGTTGGCTCTTATTCCACCATTCGACCCACTTCCTGTTTCAGTTTGGATGGATTTTTGGATCATGTGATCTGAAGACTTCGTTCTGTTTTGAATTATAGAAACCAGTAATCGGACTCAAATGTTTGAGAGGTTTTGGACGGATCCACTCTTTGGTTTCAGTTTCCCTAGTGGTCTGTGCTTCCAGCCCCCCGCCCCACTCCTACTGTAGCATTAGAACAATCATCGTCCTCTCCTGCCATCGGCTTCCCGAAGCTCGTACGCCGAATGTCGAAAGGATTACTCCTCTTCATGTTCTTGTAAACCCTAACACACAAAGCGTTTGTTTGTGTAACATGTACATATGTTCTGTAATAAATTCTCATGAATCATCTTTTTGTTAAATTGTGGCGATCGCATTATTTCCAAGTTCAAAAATAACAGAAGAGAAGAGGTCTTGATTAGAAACCACTTTCTTTGGGTTCTGTTAAAATGATTTAAACCAAAATAATTGGTTGGGGTATGAATAATAATGAGCTGAACTCAATATTTTTGGGATTTTCCTCTAAATATGTTTGCAGATGTAGTAAGGTGTTTTTGACTGATCTTGGTAAAATACTTTTAGCCCAGGCACACTTGGATGTAGAGTATCAATGAACGACAGACTTTGACTGGGCCATTCAAACATATGAATATGAGGGTCAGGTCTCCTTTGAAAAGATTCTTTTATTTGTGATTTAAAAAAAATAACTATGGTCTGGTCCACATTTTTGCCATGCAGTGAAACAACGATAAGCTGAACGCACCAACAGACCTCAGACATTTTATAATAAATGAAATTGAAAATTAAAGGAGGTGCTGAGTTCAAAAACATCATGGGATTTGCATTTTCTCTCTGTGTTGCTTCCCTTTCAGTACTTTGTATTTACACATTTTAAAATAAAAACTGAGTTCCATACTTTTAATTGAAATAATTGATAGTTTTTATGAAATGTAATAAATTGAGAAGGCTACAATATGGAGTACAGACTGGACGAAATTACAAAACAAATGTTTAAAACAAACCAACGGGTGAGTTCTTCTTTTGATATATTAATCATTCTCTTGTATTATTATTATTTTTTTTTTTTGAGTTTCAGACGTAATGTATTAATTTAAATAACTAAACTCAAAAAGACGCCATGCGTGAAAGTTTGCATGCTAGGATTTTTTTTTTTCCTTCTTCAGGCAGAACAAAATAAAAAAAAACTTCAGGACGTTATTTGAAGACATATTTTAGAGTTTAAATGTAAGCTAATTCTAGAGCACGCATCGAAACTTAAAATCCTGCATTTATATGCCGAAAATTGAGACTTTTTAAGTAGCTGCTTGCATACTCATTTTTCAATATAAAACCGTTAGCTTATAAACGGACTTAGCTTATAAATCCTTTATAAGCTTAGCTTATAAAGCTAAATCCGTTAGCTTATAAACGGGCTTATCTTAGTTGAATTATTTTCTTTCCCTGGGTGAAAGTTTGACGCCTTTCAGCCCTCACGGTGCATTTTACTTTAAAAATATCTCCCATTCATGCCTCTAACGTCACCATGCTGCCACTTTAGCCGCTGTTATGCAGTGACAGCTCATAATAACCGCCAACGTCCACCCCCCCCAACCCCCATGTTAGCCTCCTCCTGGTGCGCGCGGCCCTCTCGCTGAGCGGCGCTGCCGCTCTTCGCTCCGCTCCTTCATCATCACCACCACCATCATCATCATCATTATGCCAGACACGGAGCGTCACGTGACCCGCCCTCTCGGTGTCCAGAGGAGACGGCACACTGACTGCGCCAGTGCGAAGAGACACTCAGAGAGGACAGGAGTAAGAAAAAGCAAAAAGAAAGATACACACTCTTCTGGCAACATGACGCTGCGGGACGAGCTTTTGAAGTCTATATGGCACGCGTTCACAGCTCTGGATGTGGACAAAAGCGGGAAAGTGTCCAAATCTCAGCTCAAAGTAAGTTTACTTTTTCTTTCTTTCTTTCTTAATTTTTTTCTTTTTTTTTTTTTTTTTGTTGCTTTTTTGGAAATAATTGTTGTTGGTTTATGAAGCGCTGCCAGTCAACGCGCCTGCTGCGTGTCGCCTCGCTCTTGATGCCGCGCGCGTCTCTTCCTCCTCCCTGGGAACACAGGGGCGCCTCTGTCAGACCGGCGCACCTGCTGGTGACGGGGCACCAATCCAACTCCCCCCAAAAAACCCCAAGCGTCCCGTGGGGAAAACAACCACATCTCGCGACGGGAAACGCTACTTCGTCTCCACTCATGTGTCCGAGTTGAGACACACAGGCGCGACTGCAGGGAACGCTTTTTTTTTTCTGCAATAAAATCACTGATGGTGCAGCAGAGCGCCAGACAAGCGTTGTTAGGCAACAGTAAGGGTCAACGTGGAGGTCAGCTGACTGGGAAGAAGAGTTTTGTTTCACGTCTTGTGCAACGTGTGAAACTGTCATTTACTTGAGTGGAGTTGGTCATCAGTCAGCTTGACAGCTCCACTGATGTTCTGTCCGGGCCCCACGACCATGTTAAAGTCTGCCAACAGGGCCGGCCCAAGCCTTTCTGGGGCCCTTGACATGCTGTCAAGGTGTGGGGATATTTGAAGGGTGGGCTAATAATTTCAAAGAGTCGAATGGGGATAAATTGAAAGTGGCACCCCAATCTTTTTGTGTAAAATTGACATATTCTTCTGTTTCAAAGTAATGGCGAGCTCTGCGTCGTTCTATCGCATGAGATCTCGATGAAATGCGATATTGTTGGTAATAATGGTTGAAAGATATGAATGCTTTTGCGAGGTTGTATCGTTGGAACTCCTCCTTTCCCCTCAAGCGACCCGCATCCACAGCACAGGGACTGCAGCCGATTGCGTTTCTCAAAACTCTGCTATAGAGTAGCAGCCGCTCCTTCACTCTGTGAAAGATATTTTTCGGAGCCGATGACCCGGACAGCGATTGCCCTGCAAACTTTGGGCCGTTCTCGTTTAACTTTCATCGCTGTTTGTATCCAAGTGCGAGCCCCCGTGTCACATTGTTTACTTTGATGAACGCAAACGCTCTGAGTATTTTAGAGGGTTTTGCCATAATATAACCAACCCAAGGAAGTGAACAACTGTGAAGTAGGTCGTAAAAATATTGTAGTTTTCAAAATCTCAATTCCTCTAAATTGAAATGTGAGAAGTTTTGCGTGCACTTGAAAGCTTACGTCTGTAGAAGTGTTTAACTTCCAAAGCAAGAAGATAAATATGAATCAGTATCTTGTCACAAAGATAAACTTTGACGAGATTTATATCATTAAAACCAACATATACGTTGCTGTTTAGTCCGTTCTGTGCCGTTTTTAGGAGTCACAATGTTAACTGATAACATTTCTTCCTTTTTAGCAGCTGCTTTAATGAGATAAAACTTGTTGTTATGAGTTTTATGTTTTGTTAAACTGAGAAAGCGTCTTCTTTTAATGAGTTTGGTGTCTTGTTTTCACAGGAAACTGTTGTAACGAGACACACCAAGGTTTTTAATAGAGCCTCTATGTGATTAACGTCAGCGTAAACCCAGGTGTTCTCTGAAAGCCTCAGACGTTTGTTAGAGAACGTCAGTGAACAGACGGCTCCATCAAGACCAATGTGGTTTCTCAGTTCTGTTTTTTTTTTACTGCAGGTGTTTTCTTGTGTTCTCTTTGTCCTTTCTTGTCTTGTCTCTCTCTTCCACATTTAAGTTTTTGCTCCCCATCCTCTTGTCTTTTCTGTTTTCTCTTGTTCTCTGTCTTTCCTGTCTCTATGCTCCATTTCTGTTTGCGCTACGCTGCCAGACAGGGAACGTACAGAAAGCAACAGAAAACCGCGGGTCATGGATGAAGTTATGGAGAAGTTTTAAACTATGTCAGGTTGTGGAATCATATTCTGAGCTTTGACCATCTAACGCTGCACTGTTCAGCCGTTATCTGAGGATGGAAAAGAATCTGTTGACGTGGTAACGATCATCTTTGGACTCCACAAACAGATGAGGGTGAAAGCGTTGCCTTCCAGCAGAAGCTAGCAGCGGTAGCATGCTGCTGTGCAGAACTCGGAGACCTGCGTTTCTATGTCGGTTCCCCAATATCGAAAACGTCGCCGTTAGTGTCCTTTTCACAAAATGTGTGAATTTGTGCTAAACTGTTTTTCCTTTCTTGTACCATTTCTTGCTGTCAGTTGTCATCGCATGTTGTTAAAAAAAGTGTGTGTCCCTCGTTTCAGGTGCTTTCTCATAACTTGTGTACGGTGTTGGGGATCCCACACGACCCGGTGGCGCTGGAGGAACATTTTAAGGACGATGACGAGGGTCCTGTTTCCAATCAGGGGTACATGCCGTACCTCAACAAGTTCATCCTGGATAAGGTCAGTCGGTGGCACCGCACCGTGCGTATGGTCACTCCGAGCCTGGGACCAAACCGAGCCTTTTTGAGGTTCTTGATGTTTGTGCTCCACGTATAATTCAAAGGTTCCTATTGGTCAACAATTGTGGACACCGTAGCAACAAAACGACTGATGCCGAGTCAGCAATCTGCTCCATGACTTTTTATCTGCATGTAAGGAAAATGTGACACTATCAGTGAGGTTGATAGCAGACCATAAACTGGGGCAGCAGGCTGTTAAGTTGAAGTATTTACAGTATAACAGACCTGAAACAGTGGTAAAGTTGTCGTTGCTAAGAAGGCCACTCACAGGAAGCCATAACAGCCTGATTGTTGTGACCTTCGGATCTGAGAGAATCTCCTACAGTCACTGAGAGGTTTTTTTTTTTTTTTCAAAACTTTGTGGAACATGGACGAACACTGCACTTTGTTTGCTCTCTTCTGGTCAGCTGAAAGAAAGAACACCAATAAATGTTTTTACTGCACTTACAAGATGGGTACATTTGGATGTTTTCCGGACATGAAACAATCAGTCAGGGTGTAAAATCTAAAGGAGTGGCGTCTGTAACTCATTAGGGTGACACTGTGTAAACTACAGTTGGCAAGCTACAGGCGGTGAGCAACCGCTAACGACCTGAGCAGATTGCTTGGCTAGTTAGCGAGCTAATATGAGTTTGTTCCTCATATTGGGAGGAACAATAGAGTGCATTATGGGGATACTGTGGTGGCGCTGGGGTTAAGCACAACCCACATATGGAGGCCTTAGTCCTCGATGTGGCCGTCGCAGGTTCGATTCCCAGTCTGGCAACCTTTGCTGCATGTCTTCCCCTTCTCTCGTTACCCACTTTCCCGTCAAATAATTATGAAATAAATCCAGTAGAACCAATAAAATCTTTAACAAATAGGTTAGTGTAAGTGTAATATTCTTAGACGAAGCCAGGATCAGTGAGAATTGTTGTTTTTCTGTTTTCAGATCAAAGGACTGAGTTTACTTAGTTTTAAATCTTGCATAAATACAATGAACTCAAAGAATCAAAAGGTTATCGTAACATCAGGCTCTCACAGCAGTTTTCTCTCAACAGGATACAATAACAGTGTGGTTTTCTCTCAACAGGAAATTAGCGTTCGTTCACAGCGGTTTCGCTGGACTCACCACAAGACAAGACAAATGTCAAACATTCTTTTACTATTTTCCACTTCTTTGGTATTTCAGTGAGATTATAAAGGATTATTACGAAAGTATAAAATTGGTTGCCATGTCATTTTAGAGGCGTAGACCTTTTTGCTCAGGTTTACTAGCTAGCAGGTTAGCTATATAGACAGAGCAACCTGTTGTGTGTCTTCCTTTTTGCGTTTACTCAGTGTCCTTGGAGCTAAACGCTGACTTCGCTCATTAAAATATCTGCGCCTTCATGGTGACGTCATCATCGCTGTATAAAAGGCCTCTGGTGTTCATTCAGCTGGACAGTCTGAAACGGCCTTTTCTTCCTGTTACATGACATCACACCAAGAGGTTACTGTCAACGGGAGCTGCTGTGGATCAAGCTCTTATTAGGACATATAAAAATGTGTGAAAATAAGACCATGTTACTGTGGCAACCAAACAGGGACGAACCAAAACAGTGAGCGCGTTTCTGATAGCCAAGGCAGTTTGGACGACGCAGTAATCACTTAGTTATCTGACATTTTTAACTGTAGCTTATTGTACGCTGGATATTTGAATGATTGTTTCTCTATTTTCTTATTTCTTTTTATGTGCTGGGATGACTAGAGTGTCTTCTGCATTTCCAGATGTTGAAACCACAACAGATTCACAAACGTGATCTGGGGTTATATTACCCATCGTGCTGGTGATCCCAGCTTTAGTTAATGTTTAGTGTAAATACCACATGGTGTTAAAATTTAAAGCAAAAATCTATAACTTCAATAGATTTATCTTATTTTTTAAAAATATGCAAATCATTCCCTTTGTCTTCCTTCCACATATCGAAAATTATTCTTTTTTTTGCACATTATTATTTATAAAATACCTCTGCAGGAAGAATACCTCTTTCTCCCCCACTCAGCTCCTTCAGACTAGCCAGCAGCAATTAGCAAATACCCTTTAAGAGGTTTCCTTTCTGGGTTGTCCTGTTTATCATCTCTCTGTCCACAGACTCCAAAAGAATCCCCATAGCATGATGAAGTCAATTCCATGTTTCACTGTAGAGCTTGTGACTATAGATCATGTTCAGTTTTAGTTTCCTGCCATGCACGGCACATTTTTATGATGACTTCTTCCAGATGCACGCCATCAAATAGGCCAGTTTTTTGGTCAACGAATACTTAAAGCTACGTGAATCTGTTCTTTCCACTTCACATTTCCGCCCCTCTTTGTTTGTTGGACCGTCACATAAAAGATCAGTTTTTTGCTTTTGCAAATGTATCGATAATTAATCAGTAGTAATAACTGACTGATCTATTGACTGTAGCTTTAGGGAAAACACACATTCTGTCCTTTGGGAATTTCTTTGGTTTCTTTCTGTTATTTGGTTCATTGGCCCTGGTGCTCATGTCAACTAAATGGCTGCCTTGCAAAATTGTTCTTCACAACCCGGCGAGTTCATTTCAACAGAGATAACTTGGCTGTAAACTGTCAACATCAGGACACTGGAAGAAACTCGGGGGATTCCTTCCATGTCAAAAGTTTCCGCACTAGTTCCTTGTTCCTTGTTATGAAGCTGTAAAGCGTGTTTTACGACTAGCAAGTCTGAGAGCGTTTAGTGTATGAAGTCGGCGACGGATGCAAATGAGACTGATTTGATTCGGTGTTGTTGTTGTCTAACAAAATATGTCAGACATTCTCTGATGTCATCCAACACACACCGAGACATTTACTCAAGCCTGAACGTCAGATTAATCAATTACCAGCTTACGGTGCTTTCTGAACAAATGCAGTCTGACTATAGGATTAGAAGTGACTTCTAATAAAATAATTAACAATCACTTCCTAACATTGTTTGTACTTTTCCACACACAGTGGAAGGGTGGAAGGGGTGGCTGTCGATGCTTTCGGCCGCCGAGGAAACTCCACCCTGTCGCACAAGGAAATCGTGTTGAATGGGCCCAAGTGTGAACCAGAGCCAAGAAAAAAAAAATCCTGCTGAACATTTAAATAGAGCAGAGGGCCAGGAGAAACTGCATCCATGTGTGTTTTTATAGATGGAAAATAGACGAAGATAGAAGAAGCGCATCATCCTCAGTGACTCACTGTTTCTTTTATCATAAAGCAGAATATAAAGTTGTTTTTAATCTTGTGACAGAGCTCAGTGAGCTGGGACAGTCTGTCATTTAGTGTTTTGGTGGACTGAAGAGGTTAAAACACTAAAGATTTTAAAGGGCCAGTACGATGTGAAATTGACTTTACTCAACTTTACATCATGTTATAATGTCATTTCTGCATCAAAGCATCCTGGAAGTGTTCTTTAGATTCTTTCATGCATGTTTTGGAAATCCTTTAATCTCCCATGGCAACCACTCAGCTGTGCAAAACACCTTTGTTTTACTCAAATACTGTCAATAATAACAAGAGTGACCCTTGAGTTCTCTCCACCTAACAAGTCTTGGTCCAAATGGGAAAACGTTTGGACACCACAGAATTAACATGGTGAAAAAGGTGGATCTTTAGGCAGGGTAGCAGATAAACAACTCATAATAACTCTAGAGAGAACCACTGCTCTGGTGGGATTATCTGTTGGCAAAAAGGCTATCAGCACAGCCATCCATAAATCTGATCAATGCGGAATCTGGTGGCAATCAGGAAGCGGTGGATTAAAGTAGATCATGCTTCCAGTTTGCCCCGAGGTGTGTAGGGGAGACGGAAAATTTGTGGAAGAATCTGCTCTGATCAGATCAGTTCAGATTTGTATGTGAATTTAGTGGTGGCAACAGGAGGAGGAGCTGCACCTCGAAGGCGGAGCTAGGTCCAGCCAGGTGTTTTAAGCCGCTGGAATGGTTGCCATGGGAGATCAAAGGATTTCTCAAGGAGATATCTCGTAGAAACTACCAGTTCAGCCTGACGCTGATAAACAAGGAAATGCAGAATGAACTTTAAAAACTGAAGCTGAAGTTTGGACCCAGAAAGTAAATAAACTAATCAACACGTGGCATGTTAATATCTTACTTGAAATATGTGAACTTGGACTGGAAGTAGGGCAGCAGGACAAACCCAGAGAGCCATAAGGAAAAAGAGAAATGGGGAAAACACAGGACAAAGACGATGTAGGAAGCAAATCCGTCTTTCACAACATCAGCTACGTCCTCGTCTGCCTTGCTGCAACGTCTCTGATTCACTCCAAACCCACCCAGATAAAAAAACAACCTGCACTGCTTCCTCGTCTCAGCAGTACTGTTTGCAGTGGTGCTTCGTCAAAGATGTATTTGTTCTGAAATATGATGTAATGTTCATTATGGATTGAGTCTATTTCTCAGCATTCATGTCATTTTTTTCAACTCCACCCAAACATCTGTTGTCTAGAGCTTCATGGGGCGTCTGGAGGGCTTAGAGGCGGCTTTGCAGGAGCTTTTTAGTTCCACAGAAAAAGCAGCTGTGTTGTCAGCTACTATAGTCATGACTAAATGCACTTTTTCACAGTCCTATCAGTATATAAAGCTGTTCTATATTTGGGTAAAACTGAGTAAAAGTGATCTTCATACTGACTTTGCTTCAACCAAACAGAATGTGTTTGATATGTCGATAATACAATGCATTTTAGCAACTACTTTAAACTGGGGAAAAACATCTTTCAATAAATTTGCAAAAAAAATATATATATATAAATAAATAAATACAAAAAAATGTTTATAGAATATATAGTTGAATTATGTGCAATCTTTATTTTTGTAGGATTTTCTTCTTTAGTCATCTGTTTGACTTTTTTCTTTTTTTTTAAATTGTGTAACAAACAACAAATGATCTGTTTAGTTTCCACAAAATCATGTTTCTGTACTTGGGAGATGGATAAACAACAGGAATATTCCCTAAAACTGAAACCTGACTTTAAAAGTTAGCGCTTCATCAACCACCAAAACCAACTGGATTCTCGACCTCCGTCCACAATATAGATCTCTGCTGCTACCTCCAATGGAGTTTTAGTTTTAGCATTTGCATTTATTCAATGCATAAACTCATTCTACAGAGGCAAGTTCAGATTCCCGCCATAGCTTCAGTGAAGTAAACACGCTAAAGCAAATCTGAAATAATCCAAACTTTAACGTGACCTGTTGTACTCGGGAAAGGTGGCAACTCCAAAACGATGTTGACGATTTCGTGAACACTCTGAAAAGTCGTGGGTCACTTCTCTATAATTCTTCTGTCAGAAAACATTTCCTGTCAGAGCGCTAGAGTAAATCAGACTGGAATCGGTTTCTAAGTCTTAAGCATATTGGGTAAAGAATGCCGGCGGCAATTCCAGTTGGTCTTGTCATTTATTGATACAGTTAAAATGTCCATGTCATCTTGGAAGGGAAAACCATTCCTGTATGCTTCAGTACACAAGAAGTTCAAGTCCTGGTTTGCCCTTGGTGTTTGTTAGCTAGCCACCTGGAATGATGCAACCACAGAAATGCTTCCGTGCCTCAGGGCATGGCTTAAATGTGTGGTAACGTCGCATGTTGACATGAAACGCTGGTTGTGTGGATACTAAGGAAAATCACCGAACCTCCAGTGAGAACACAGCCTTTCTGAGGTGTGTTTGGGAAAAGCCTCAGTTGTTCGTGTGCCGGATGATGTCGAAACACGTTCATTCATGTAACTCACATGCTGCATGTAACACCTGTGACATGGAACAAAAAGCTGACACATTTCTGGTTATCAATAAAAGACGAGTGACGTTGCTTAGTCATGTCTTCTGCAGCCATTTTCAGCTGTTTGAAATCTAAAAATAGCGTTGACTGTTTAATAACGGAGGAATATGTTTTATATTTGTTCATCCAGCTTGATGTGATTAAAATGCTAATAGGGTGGAGCATTACTTTAGCATCCAACACTGGTTTCCACACAGAGGTTTATCCTAAATGAGCACAACAGAGAGTTGCATCAGATCAGGAGTGGTTTCAGAATCGCCCTCTACTCGTCGGTGCAGTTATTTCTTTAGTTTTTGTCTCTTTCACAACACCAAATGTGTCAATTTTGTGGCATTTTGCAGAATTTAGCTGAAGAAAAGTGTTTTCCGCAACGTTCGGTCATCACGATGAACAAGCATAGTTCTCGAGCGTTTTTCTTTCAAACTAAAACACATTCATGACTTCCTTCGTGATCACTTTGATTTATATAGAGGAAGTCCAAAAATAAATTCATCGAGCACGACATAAAACCAGTACTGCACCGAGACTGCTGAAAATGTTCATTTATAGCAATGTACTCAGTTCAGAAAACAGGAAAGTAAGAATCAAATACATTCCAGTTTCCTTTCGATAACATTTCTTGAGACAAAAAGCAAACGTTCTGCGTGAAGTGAAACATACTCCAGATTCTCAACAGTTTCAGGAATGTTTCTTTATTTTTGTATCCATCGAACAAGCGTGGCTCCTCTCTCTGGAAGTGTCGGCGTGGAAAACTCTCTTCTCCCTCAAAGTAAAACATCAGGAATGCTTGGTTTTGCAAATGTATCTGAATGAATCTGAGAATCTGCTGGAATCATGTCCTTTCAACGGAGAACAGGTCTGACTGCAGGTCAGCGTAACCCCCAGTAACCACCAGTAACCCCCAGTAACCACCAGTAACCCCCAGTAACCACTGACAAACACAGTGATGGAGGTGTGATGACTCTGTTTTTTTACTGCGTGGTCATAGTGTCATTGTTTGGATTCTGCATGAGGTCTAAAGTGTGAAAGTGCTCGGATAAAATGATGGCATACAAAAATCAAAAAACCGTTGGTCGAAAATATCTCTTCAAAGATGTCAGACCAAGCAGTTCTCGTTAAATTATTAAATGAAAACCTGATTAAAGACGCAAAACAAATCAAATTTAAAAGGAATAAAACAACATATATAATTTTTATTTATTTTTTTATTTTTATTTTTTGCTTGGTGATCTTTGAGCTGTAGTTGGGAGGATGTGGATTTAATTATAGTATCATAGGAAGGAGCCTGACCAATAAAGCTTGCTTGAAAGTTAGTCGGGATTTTTAAAAATGGATTCTAAAAGCAACAGGTTACTAGTACAAAGATTTTAAGGAACACGATCTTCTCTGTTGGTTCGGATCGACTGAATGTGTTGGGTCGATGCGTACAGCCCAGAGGACAGGAAATAAAAGCATGAACAATCATCTCGAGTTCCTGTTTTTAAACCCAGCTTCTTGGTTCACAAATATTTCTCACATGACAAATGGTTTTGAGCGCGCTGTTTTGAGTGACCTTCAAGCGACCTTGATTATTAGGAACAGCTGCTGCATTTCTTAAAAGCTGAACCGACAGATGAAGAAGTCGGACAGAAAACGACTTTTGCAGAACATGCTTCAAGAGCTTATTTAATCTCGGTTTGTCCTTCATTTTGGACGGATTGGTTTGCTGTTTCGGCTTCAGCTGTCTACCAAACGTCTTACCTCATTTGGCCTTCGTCTGTGTGGTCCTCGCTGGAATCAGGTCCGCTTCAACCTAAATCTTCAGATTGCCAGTTAATCTCAGGGCAACACACCTAATGTAAAATCATCTCTTTTTTTTTTTTTTTGACTCTGCATCGTGTTATAATGTTATTCCCTCATGAAAAACATTTATTGCCAGGTTGATTCTGTTATTTCTTCAGTTCTTGTTTGAGAAATCCTTTAAATGGGATATTTGTGAATTTTCCAGGCACATGGTGCCTTTTTATAGATCAGCACTCCTCCCAACCCCGGTAGGGACAAGAGTGTACATAAAATGGATGGATGGATATGACTTAAAAGAAATCTGTAATTTCACTCCTTGAGATTAGATGTTAAGCATTCAGGTTAGATACCGACATTTTAGTTTCCGGACAGAGATCAGATATTTCGATGAAATGAAGTGAAAACTGAAGCATCCTGAACATGTGCTGCTGCTTGAAGTTTCCGATCACAACTCTCGACCGAAGCTTTGCCTCGCCTTCAGCGTGGAGCGCTAGTGGGGTCTTACTGAACAGAGAGGAACCCAGCGGGATGAGATGTGCTTCTGTTCCACAAGACTGCACAGTCAGCCTGCCAGCAGTCTCCATGGAAACGTCACCGTTCACAGACTTTAAGAAAACATTTCCCTCTCCAGCACCAATTGTACCTTTTCAAGAGCGTTCTACCCACTTTGCTCTGGAATGTGAGAACCAAAAACAGAGGCTGGCTTCTGATTCTTGTCACAGTTTTGAACCGTCGCACCGTCTCTGCAGTCATATCAACTTTTGCATGGTTAACGCTCTGGGTCATTCTCCATGCTTGCTTTCCCACAACAGCTGACCTTAATTGCAGGAGCAATAAATATGCACATTTAAAGCAGCATTCAAAGTTCATCTCAGGAAAGGTTAAGTACTAAATACCTGGGGTTTTTACTCTGACAGCTTCTCAGATCTGCAGACTGAAAGTGAATCAAACTTGGACTCTGGGTCCTTCTACTACATGTTTAATCCTAGAGAAAGATTTTTAAATCTCTGACAGGGTTTCTTCCAAGATTAATAGCTCATAGTTTATCTTTTGATAGTGTCTCTTGCTTCCTCTTCCAGAAGTAACACAGGCCTCCTGGCTGTTTCTCTGATTTATTCAGGTTATGCTGGATAGCCCATATTTTGGTGCCGAGTCATTCAGTGATTTCTAAACTAACAAGTGTATTTTAAAGTGTATTCTCTGACCTGCAGGGAGCCAGTGGAAGGGCTTCGGGGTGATTTCCTCTATTTTCTTAGTTTTAGTGAGAATGCCAGCTGCTTTATTCTTAATCAGCTGGAGCTGTAGGACTTTTCAGGCAGCACCGTAAAGATACAGTTGCAGTTGTCAATTTGGATTAAGATAGACACATAGATACGTTTCTATAAATTCTTGATGTGACATCGTTAACTTTATTCCTGGAAAGATGACAGAAGGCTGCCTTTGTAATAGTCTTTATGTTACTCTGAAGGTCCAGATCTCGATTGCCTCTTCCTTACAGCTTATCCGTTTAGTTGGTCGTATCTTGGAAGGGTTGTAGTTGTGCCAGATACTATTTTTGTCATAAATTGACTATTTGAACAGCGCTCCATGGGATGTTTAAAGTTTGAGACGTTGTTAAGAACCTAACAGTTTAAACCTCTCCACATTTTATCTCTGATCTGTCTGCTGTCGTCCTCAGTCTTCATCAGGCTTTCATTACTATGGTCTCCATCAAACCTCTGATTTCAGAGAACCATTGTGCTGGTCTGCTGAAATTAAATTAACACAGACGTTCTGTATTTACTGAATGTGTGACCTCTGGAAGAGCAGTTTGTCCTGGTTTAAATAATAAACCATGGAACACTTTTAAGTTTTTAGTTTTCAATGTTCTCTTACAAACATCTGAGGCTTTTGCGCAAAAAAAATGCACTTATACTGAGATTAACTTGCACAAAGGTAGCAGTATCTGACTACTGAATGTGCCTGGTTGTTCTTTATTCAGAGGTATCAATGCAAAATGGGGCAGGTCACTTTTTGAACTTTTGCTTATCCAAAAAAGGAAATTTTCATTCAGACTCAAGGTTACGCACCACTTTCTGCTGGGCTTCCAAATAAAAAGTCAATAATATCCATTCCACCAGCAGCAAGTTCCTTGTGCTGCTGGTGGCGTAAAAATTCTGAGAAAATTCAAGGTGTTGAAATGTTCAGATGGGTTTATGTTTTGACAAACTGTTCTTGTTTGTGTGTGTGTGTGTGTGTGTGTGTGTGGGGGGGGTGAGGTGACTATCTTCCTTGTTTTCAAACAGATCATTCACAAGACCTGTTTTGTCCTCCTCGTATCTCCCATCCTCCTTCTCTTTGCAATAGGCGAAGGATAACTTTGACCGCCAGGACTTCAATAAAATGTGCTGGACGTTGTGCTTTCGGAAGAACCTGGGTCAGAAACAGCTCGTCATCTCCAACGACGACGCCTTCAAGATATGGTGCATATTCAACTTCCTGTCTGAGGACAGATACCCGCTGGTCGTCGTCACAGAGGAGGTGAGATTACATTGTTTACATCCAAACATCTCACACGCGCGCGCTCATCACACAGGCAAAAAGACGGTTGTTTTCCTGCCACCCATCGACGCGCTGCTGCAGTGGAGCGACTCCGTTAACAAAATGAAAGCTGCAGAAGTTGGTATTTTTCATTTATTGCTGCGCACCACAGAAAATGGCAAATAAGCAAAGTCATAGTCAAGCTAGCATAGCTTACTAGCTTGAGCAAGTTTCTTGTTCTCCCTAGCTATATATATATATTTTTTTTTTAAACTTTTTACTGACCTGTTAAATGTGATACTCTTGGACATTATCTTGTTGTTGTAGTGTTGAGAATGAGCAAAAATGCTGCATCCCTTTTTCTTTTATATATCACCTGCACATTTAAAATATAGCGCGTTATGTTGGCAACTTGACAGCGAAAACCAATGGTAGTAATCGTTGGCCAGCTTTTTTGTTTCTTTTGCCTTCCATACAATAAAGACATGGGACTACAAGCAAACATTTCAGTATGCGATGCTCCCCTAATCCTATTTTATCAGTTTTGCCATCCCGTTGTGAAAATGTGTGTGAAAGCAGCTGTGAAACAACATCTGTAAAGCATTTCAGCCGTTTATCTTTGTCATTGCATGGCGGTGGAGATGCCGGGTACAGCAAAGCCTCCATATTGGATTTCCACAGAGTTTAATTGTGTTGCATCTTTTTAGGACTGAAAACGTGAAGAGCGTGAACTCCCTCCCTCTCATGTTTCAAATTTGTAATACCTAACGCATTAAACAATCCGTTAGGTGATACTAAGGGACTCGTGTTGATCAGATAAAACACTAAACAGGAACATCCAGTTCATGGTTTTAAAAATAAACCTGTCTATTAAAAAATGATTTCCACCCTGCGAATTAAAACTCATTAAAAACAAACTTAAATAAATATGAGCTTGTGGACGTTTCTGACGTCGTTCACACCAAAGAGGCACTTTTAGCAAAGTGACAAATTTCTATCTGATAACTAGAGGAAGTCACAAATTTATAAGATACGAATGGAGTCATATTAGCCAGTTAATCTGAACTTCTCATTTCAGTCGATTCTTGTTTGAATGAGTTTTTGTTTAAATTTTCCAGCAGTTCTGCAAACCGGAGGCGATTCTGCTGTAACAGACATTCAGAGTGATGTGCTGCATACGTGGAGCGTTGTTGTTTCATCAGTTGGTCAGTTGCTCAAGAGCAGAAAAGGAAGTTTCCAGCTTCCTGTTCTTTTACAAATGCTGGAAGATTTATTGTTGAGTACGACAAACATCAGAGCTGGATCACAGGATTGTTTGTTGAATTGAAACGACATTTCACTCAGCTAATGTTGGCCTCTACGTTGGTAAAAAGGTAGAAGAGTCAGGGAGAGTTGTCGTTTGCTCTGTTCAAGTTGGTTCTGGTCAATTCAGAAATACTTTCTTTATCCCAGAAGGACCTTAAATGTTTCTCAGAGTTGTAAAATGGATATGTTGTTGTCGTGGTTACAGCTACTATTTGAAGATACTAAAAAAGTAAGAGCTGGCTTCGTTCCTTCCAGCATCCATAATTAGACGTGACTTAAAGTTTTATCACAACATTTTGTTTGATAACTCTACAAAATGTTAGTACTTTGTTTTTTATATAACTTTAGGACTGTGAAAAACTCTTGAAAAACATTCCCAGTCACTTACAGATTTGTAGCACTAAGCTGCACACAGTAACTTCATTTAAATCCATTTTTACATTTATTGAAATGTATTGATGAAACAAACGGTAGAAAATGCCGGCAATAATCACCATTCAATTTTTTTTCTCTTTTGAACATCATTAGTTGGAATTTACCGTAACAACAATAAACCAGGATTTTATCACAAAAAGAAATGTATCACGATAAACAATACACGATAAACGACATACTGCTAATCGCCAAATCTTACCAAGCATATTTGGTCTAGTTCCTCGTACGAATTTGTTAGTTTTGTCTTATTTCACATATACTAACTTAGGAGTAATTTTACAGGAAGATAGGAAATTGTTTATAGACAATAATTCCTTAATATAGGAGTTTCACTGGCAGATATGGGAAAAATGTCTTTCTATAAATTAAATTATCTTCCATCATCAATACTTTTCATCAATATTATGGAATGATGCTCTTAAAACAAGCTCCTATATCTTGCTGAAAAGTTACACTCAGTGTACTAAGATATTTGCTTTAGAAACCAGACAGAAAATACTTGGTTGAGATTTAGTGTTTTTGCAGTGAATGTCCACCCCTCCATGAAATCAAGCAGTCTTTGCGCTTTCCCTTTCGTAGCAACCAAACTTGTTCGTTGGAGTTGACCGCATGCGGTGTGTGTCCTCTTCCACAGATCGAGTATTTCTTGCGTAAGCTGACGGAGGCGATGGGAGGAAGCTGGGTGGAGGAGCGCTTCGAGGACCTGAAGCTGGAGCTGAGCTCCAAGCAGCAGTGTCTGAATGTGTGGGACCTCATCACACTGGTGGGCTCAGGCCAGTTCAGCAAGGGCATGGACCAGCAGACGCTGTCCATGGGCATCAGCGAGGTCTACCAGGAGCTCATCCTGGATGTTCTCAAGCAGGTGGGCGACACGTCGACCTCTTCTGGATTCAGACTGTCTGGTTGAGTAACAGCTGTTATCAGGTTTTATATCTGCACAGGACACAAGTCCACGACTTTTTCTTCCTTTTCATTAGGAAATAACTTGGCTTTGTCCATTGGTCCTCCACAGAAAATAGTATCTTACCAAACTTTTTTACTTATGAAGTACATGAATGTTAATGTTCTATGATCATTTTTACAATGTAACCAACTGATCAAAAGCAGTATTAGGCTGCCAAGCATCTGCTTTTGGACAAGTTCAGCAGGAGCTTTGACGTCCATCATGGCGGAATGGGCCGCTTTCTGAAGAACGTCACAATTCAGATTAATGATTCTATGCAGTCTGTCAAAAAGGTTATTTCTGATAGAAAATGAGACAGGCATGTTCCCAAAAGGTCTCCTTACCATCACCCTAATGCGTAGCTTCCTCCACAGAGCCGGCTGGGCCGATCCACAGTGTTGGCATCGCTCCCCAAACAGGGAGAAAAACTTAAAAAAATCTCCCATTTCTTTTTCTTCGTAGGGATATATGATGAAGAAAGGCCACAAGAGGAAGAACTGGACAGAGCGCTGGTTTGTGCTGAAGCCCGGCTTCATTTCGTATTACGTGGGCGAGGACCTCGCAGAGAAGAAAGGAGACATCCCATTGGACGGATCCTGCAGCGTGGAGGCATGAAAGCACTGATTCTACTGCTTTGTGCTTTGTTTGCTTCACAAAGATGAAAAAAACCCAAAAAACTCCAAATCTATTTAATTCTGAAGTGTGCATTTTTATGTTTTGGAACATGATATTTCCAGACTGGTGAAATGTTTCATTCTTGCTTTCCACTGCAGTCCTTACAAGACAAAGAGGGAAAGAAGTGCCTCTTCCTCATTAAGTCGTCTCAAAAAAGCTTTGAAATCAGCGCATCCGACAAAAAGAAGAAGCAGGAGTGGATCCAGGGTGAGCCGCGTGAAAAGTTTATCGAAACCTCAAAAAAAATTGTGTCTCTTCTCCTTATTTTCCTTTTGGAAAAGTAATTAAACCTGTAGAACTGTCACATTTTGCCACCCTACGGCCACAAACATCATAAGATTTAATGTGACCAACAAGCACAAAGGAAATAATTGTTATTTTAGTAATAATTACTTTTCTCTTTTCCTCTCAGCGATCCAGATGTGCGTGAATCTGCTGCGTCAGAGTCGGCCCGCGCCGCACCACGAAGCCCGACAGAAGCGGCGAGACCTGCGGCTCCGGCAGCAGGCGGAGCAGGAGCAGCTGGAGCTCAGGATGAAGGAGCTGCAGACGGCAAACGAGGCCAAGCAGTTCGAGCTGGAGAACATGAGGAAGGTGAGGACAAAATATATCCTCATATATAAATGAAACCGGTGGAAATAAATAAAAAGACTGAAAAATAATAATAATAAAAAAAAAAAAAAACAACAGCTCAAGCAAATATAATCCCAAAAGTAATGTGAAGTGAACAAACAGCTGGATGGATATACTGTACTTTGGTAAATAAGGAAGTTAAACTCTGTGCTGTATATCTTCATGGGAACAACTCAGCGAATGTGGTTTATGATCAAGGGGGAAAAAAAAAGAAATAAGAAAACACACTGAAACATAAATTAGACAAAGCGGAAGTAAAGATGAAGTATAACAGCTGACAGCTTTTATTATTATTCTGCATCCATGAAGACTAAAGTAAAAGGCAAAAATCCTTCAAACGGCACAAAACCAGAGGGAAACCGAAGCCTGTCATCGGTTGCATCAGTTAAAATGAGCTCAATGATTCCCATTCTGATTATATTCGGTTTACAAGTCATGCATTAGTGACATTGCATGACACTAATTGCTTTTAATATTGGGGTCCACAAGGACATTGCTATCGGGTCGGTTCTACTGAATTCACTCCATCAAGACATAGTAACTCTGTAGAAGATAATCAGCAGGAAAACGGTGTTCACTTTGTGTCCCTCCCACTTAACCCTCTCAGGCTCAAATTACTTGCAAAGACTAGCTGAGTAGCATTGACTTGTTGCAAATCTGCAACATCTGCCTGGAGAGGGTTAACAACAAAACCCCCACAAACCAACGCCACAAACTACATCTGAGCTCCTTTCACCTGTTTTGACTCCCAACTTTTTGGAGTCAAAACTTGATTTTTCCGTCACTCAGAGTTTTGTTATTTTTTTTTTTTTAATGTGGATCCAAGAAACGCAGCACTCGGTGTTTGTGGCTGTGTGCAAAAAAGACACAATGCAGAGTAAAGCTACACAAACATCACTGCCTGTACACGCCGTTCACTGCTGACGTGCTGGTTGTCTCTTCACCGTGTCGGTTTCTACAAGATAAAATCTTTAACCAACATGTTTGGTTTTTTTTTCCTTCGCTGCTTCCCTCAGTTATCAAGCTGTTTTGCTGTGAGCTAATGATTCAGAGCTGAGGAAGATAACATATTTCCTGATAATGTGTGTGTGTTGCGCTATTTTGAGTGGTTTCCCACACACACTTATGTCACAGCAGCACTGCTTCTCCTGCTCGATGCTAAATAAGTCACAAAACTTGATTCGGCAGCATTCCTGTGCTGCTATGTCACCGTAATGAAAGGGCCGGTGTGTGTTTAGTGCTCGGTTATCTTCAGTGCTCTCCACTTTGTCATGCGCTGCTGGTTTCACACATGCACTCTATTGTTTCGACCGGCCCAACTGGGTCACCTAAAAACTACTGGTTTGCTCTGAGAAGCCGCAGCCCGCTCGTGAATAAAGTGAAGCGTGGGCGTGGCAGAGAAGAGGCATGACTCAATGTCTTCTTAGACCTGAGTTCATCAAACACTTCTCTTGACTAACAGCTTCCTCTTATCACCGCCAGAGACGATGAGGCGAACAGGAAATGTCAGCTTTACCAAAAAAAAAAAAAAAAAGGTGATGTCACTCATTACTCTGCTTAGTCACGTCAGAGTTCTGGGTTTGATTGGTCGTTACCAGCGGCTCTTTTACAACTCGGTCCAAGCCGAGTTTTCAGAGCAGCAAAGGTTTTTTTTAATTTGAAAAATAAAAAAATAAAAAAAATCACACTTGTCCAGTCAGGTGGCATATTTGGTTAATTTTTATTTTGATTTCTAAGCTAAAGTTTGGAAAGAATAACTTGGATTTCACATCATGAAGTTGGATAATTTGTTGGATAATTAGTAGTTGGATGATTTACTATACAACACTGCAGCATGTTCGGTGAAAACTACAAATAGTTCACAGCACTTGTCAAGGAGTGGGGGTGGGGGTGGAGGGAGTTGATTTGGGTTTGTATTGCGGCCACAGAAGCTATGCACCTTGCAGCCATCACCACAGTGTTCTCCACTGACATGTGAAACCAGCTGTGCGTCTTCTGAAGCATCAGCCAAACTAGATTTAATCAGGACGGCGCCAGCAGAACGACTTGAAAGTTCATTCCTCAATCCGACGGAGCGGCGGTGTTGGAAATGAAGATTATTTGTATCGCACATTTCAGCAACAAGGAAGCCCAACGTGGCTTACGCCATAAAAATACAAAGTCGCATCACGCCATACGGTCAGCAATTGAGAAAATCAGTAACTTAACATTACATTTTGTTGAGTCCCATCACCAAAACCATCAATAAGCACGAAGAAAGAAAGCAGCACAGGAACAGAGCTCTACATCCAGACCTCAGTGACGCAAATGAAGCTTCATTACCACCATCACAATCGCAATGAACTGATCAAAAGTCTCATTATTTTATCAGGCTGACAATGCTAAAAAAAAATGTTTTTTAAATTAAGACATGAAAAATCAGCTCTAATGTACCTCAGAGGAACTTTAACAAATATCTGTTAGCCTGTGAGCTGGATTACGCGTCATGACGCAGGAGGCAGCATCATGGTGGCAAACAGCTAGTCGCACAGACAGAGTGGAATAATTCTGTGACACTAGAGGACAGGCCAGGCTTTGTGTGCATGAGAACGCACAACAGTCTGGCGTCGAGGTGCAGAACTCCATCTCACATAGTTAGCAGCATGAATGCACAAGGGACACACACATACACACGCACACGCATGCACGCACACACACACACACACACACACACACACACACACACACACACACACACACACACACACACACTATAGACTGTGTGTCTCTGTGCTGTAGTAGAAAGATAACGCACCACTGGTTGATGTTCTATCTTAACAAGCTGCATAATTTTATTCTCAGATCTGATTTTACAGCTGTTTGTCATTCCGTATATAAAAGCTCTTGACATTTAAACTCTTTCAGATAAATATAAAAATTACGGGGGGGGGGCAACAAATCTCGGGTAAAAGGCGTTACGGTACATGTTACTGTAATCTGTGACTAAAATCTGTGATCAATACTCCTCAGAGTGACTCCGCTTTTATGACAGTTTGCAGAAAATGCTGAATGAAAAGGGCATGGTTCAAATTCAAACCAACAGGCAGTGCAAGGAAACGATTAATCAGAGAAGCAGCTAAGAGACCCGACGTGAGGCTGCAGATCAGTTGATGCAACAGATGTTGGTTCCACACCACATGAATCTGACTTTTCTGGACGATGGCGTAGGAAAAAGTGTAATGCTAAACGAAACCCAAGGGAAGGAAGCTAACAGGAGGCATGCTGTGATGACTTCCTGAAGGTGGAGTGTCAGAAAGGAGCTGGCGCTTCTTAAAGAGACAGAGGCCCAATTTCGAGGTGTTAAATTACAGAGTCAAGCTTCTTCTACGGCATATTTGATACAGAGTTTTAATAACTGAAGGTAACACTGTTACTTGATTGTGCTACAAAATGAAGCAAAAAATGAAATACACAATACTGCCCCTGATTACAGCTTATCACAAACATCTACACTCAAATGTTATTGTCTAACATTAAGCTTTAAATGTCTAGGATCTCACCAGATCTTATTAGCATCTGTCCAAACAGCCATTTTCACTTTGCTCGTTTTAGTTCTTATCTTCCTTTTTGATTTTAGCTTTCTGTGTTTGTTTTTTTTTTTATTTTTATTTTTTATTTCTGGTCAGGCTCTGGATGAGGCAGCAGCAAAAGCAGCAGAGGAAGAGAAAAAACGCCTTTTGACTCACACCGAACTTCAGGACCGCTACAGGACGGAGCTTGAGAGAGAAAAAATGGTACGTGATTCAGGAAATTATTCCACCAGAACAACTGCAGAGCAAAAACAACTTCTGCTCAACTCTCTTCTTTAGCTGCTCTGTATTTGCGTGCATCGTGGTATGCCAGGTCAAAGACAACAAACGACTGGAAGAAACCTCTATGCTCAAAATAAAACAAAAAAATCTACCCCAATAAAGACCCGAAGCACAATTCCTAATATATCTGACTTAACTTTGTTTCCTCTGTTAAATGAAGTCATGTTCTTGTTACTGAAATACACATTTGGTCATTGTTGCGACCAGAAGTTGTTTCGTCTCGTTCATGACTTCCTCTGAAAATAAAATGAAGTGCAGAGCGCCCTTTGTGGCTGTGTGACAGACCTTCTATCAACACGTTTGTCTGTGTATTTCGGCTCAGTCAGCCCACTCTGCTGTCTTATTGACTTTCAATTTTATTTCTGTTTCAACCAGAAATCCCCCAGACTTTGTTTTTTTGGTCGCCTCCGGCAAATACATTCAAAACAAATATTAAGTTCAGTGCAATGTGCCTGTCCTTTACCTCATAAAAGGTAAAAGGTAGGACATGTCTGCAGAGAGCGAGAGAGAGCATGACGTTCAGCAGGTATAAATGACCCCCTAGAATCTTCTTTGAAAAAAAGTTGTCAAATCGTCACAAAATCCCGACTTCCATCCGTCCTCCGTTGCTGATAAAAACTGGGTTTCGTTTCTCGTCTACCAGGTTCGGCAGCAGATGGAGGAGCAGGTGGCTCAGAAGTCCTCGGAGCTGGAGCAGTACCTGCAGAGGGTCCAGGAGCTGGAGGACATGTACCATAAGCTGGAGGAGGCCCTGGAGGAGGAGAGGCGGGCCAGGCAGGATGAGGAAACCGTTCGTAAGCTGCAGGCACGGTCAGTCCAAAGGTGGAGGGCAGAGATTACGCCATAGAGAGGAAATATCCTCACAGGAAGAATAAAGGGCTTCTTTCCTTTTCCACCGTAAAGTCGGGACGAGATATTAATATCACAAGGAAGTTATTAACGTCCAGCTCACAAAAGGCCCTCAGGGTTCTGACTGCCTCTCTTGTTTTTCATGGGAATCTCACTGATCCGTTTTTGCCACAGAGCCGCTGCGTTTCCCCTCTTGTCCTTCCTTCCTCTCTGCTGACATCAGCTTTCCGTCGTCCCGTCCGTTGGCCGAGCGGCAGGGCGCTTCATTCTGTCCTTAAATTAAATCGGTGTCTGAGAGACGGCAATCTGTCCTTAACTTGCTGCTAAATAGATTTTTCTTTCATTGACGTGATCAGCTCCGTCAGCCTGAGCTTCATCTGAACAGAACCTCGGCTCAGGTCAACAGAACAAGAGCAGGGAGTTTATTGAGTTTTTGTTTGTAGATACAGGGAAATGTTGTTGATTACGGAGTGATGGTTAAACTGAGCTAAAGTGTATTTAATGGTAATATTAATGATTGCAGACGAAATGTCTCTTAAGAGTCAAAATGTTTTTGTTTTTTTTTGTCCTTTCTAAGAACCATTTTTCTTCTCCTTCCTGTGGTATTTAGTAGCAAATAACTTAACGGTGCATTGCTGCCACCAACTGGTAAGGAGGAAGATTCTAATATCTACACAAATGATACTGAAAAAGTAAAATAAAGGCGATCTAAGAATTTCCAGATTACTAATTTAAAACTACTTCTGTGAAGGCTGATGATCAGGCCACAGACAGTGAAGGCACCACACTGCCACCTGCTGATGCACAATGATATCCAACGTCAGGCTGCCGTCTACTCTTTAACAAATTCCTTATTCTCTGGGTTGTAAACGACCCATTTCAGGTCACCATGCTGAAGGCAATATGGGTCCGTACTCTGATGTAAACATGACAGGACCTTTACGTAAGAACGAAGCAGAGAAAAAAGTTCATCCAAACTAGTTGCATTATTTTGGGTAATGTCACAATCTCACAAATTTGGTTTCGTTTTTTTAATCAGAGCCGGTTTCATGTTTAGATCCGGCGTTTCCACTCAGATCGATTTGTACAGGATGTCCAGATGTCCAGTTTCAAACCGAAACTGTTACTGTGACTGTGATAAGGTCAAAATATTACCAAATTTACTACGAGGCAATGGAAATCCCCCCAAACACCATAAGGCCTGGGAGAAGAAGAGCAAAATAATAAAATGTCTGCAAAGGGTGACCTCTTGTGGTCAGAGGTGGCTAGAGCAACCAAAAAGTTTCCCCAAGCAACTAAAGGATATTATTATTCCAGCAGAAATAAAAAGAAGTCATGAAAAATGTAAGTAAGAACACATGTGTTTGGTAAAAAGATTACTTTTACTCACTGACAGTTTGAGTCTAATCTCTGGTTCACATTTATATTGTACCAAGATATATACAACAATATCCAAATGCTAATATTTTTACATTAAATTGGTTAAATAAGTCATAAGATACGCAAAACACTCAAGTCCAAATCTGAAAACTATTTCTAGTAACAAGATATTCTGTGCCTTCGAATGGACCTGCTCAGTCAGCCAATAGGAAACAGGACAGAGACTTTCCGCTTCGCCTTCACCAGTATCAGAGTGTGATTGGTTCAAATGTACATCTTTATCATTTAGCAAAGCGACCAGAGAAGTTAACTGAGGACCGTACAGGGGGTGAGGGGACAGTGGGTGGGGCGGTTGCCCACGTTGCCCTTATCATTAAGCGCCACTGATTGCGTTGCTCGTCTGTGTGTGGAGCAGGTTGCTTGAAGAGGAGGCCGAGAAGCGAGCCGAGCTGGAGCAGATCCACCTGCGTCAGCAGCGGGCCATCTCTGAGACCGAGGCGGAGAAACAGGAGCTGGAGAAGGAGCGGCTGGCCAAGGAGAGCGCCCTGCAGGCCGCCATGAAGCAACTGGAAGAGCTGGAGCAAGAGAGGCAAGGAGCGCTGGAGCAATACCAGGTCAGCTACAAATGTCACGTAACGTTTTAGCAAGACTTGTGTTAAATACGGCAAATTCTTCAGTTCAGCTTCTCCTTCCTCGTCTCATTTTGGGTCCTCTCAACCTGATTGTGTTTCCAAATCACACCAGCTTCAGATTTCATCCTTTTCTGTTTTGTCTCTGTTTTGTCTCACAACACGGTTTATAACAGCAGGAATGAACTCTTCTAAATTCACGCTCCGTCTGTCAAACTTGTTCAATTTATATGTCGAGCCATTTCTCACTGCTGCTAAAAATAGTTGTGTGTGTGTGTGTGTGTGTGTGTGTGTGTGTGTGTGTGTGTGTGTGTGTGTGTGTGTGTGTGTGTGTGTGTGACAAGGTTTCTAAAGTAACTCTTTGTGTGTGAATCAGACGGTGATGAAAAAGCTGGAAGATGCGACTAACAACACCAAGTCATGGAAGCACAAAGTGGCTGAGCAGGAAGGGATGCTGCGCCTCATCCAACCAGGTGACGCGCTCTGCTTCCCCTCCCTGTAATAAGAGTCTGAGTCTGTGATACCCTTCAACCTTGTTATCTGCCTGTCATAGTGTAGATGATTAGTAGCAAAACACTGAGTCCCTTTTGCTTTTTTATATTATAAATATTTAGCGCGCTGTGTTGACATCTTAGCAGCTAAAACCAATCGCAGCCATTGTTTGCCAGCAGTTTTTTGCCCTCCAGCAGGGGGCAGCGTGTCTGTAGCTAATCTTACAAATAGCGCTGCGATTTTCTGAACAGGTCTTGAATTTGACTCGCAATCGTCTGGAAAAAGTACTCATTTGGTAAAACCTGCGGGAATTGTAGATGAAGAATGATGTTTTCCACTCCAACAGGCTCTAAGGGGCCACAGAAGATCACCAACTGGGGCCCGGCAGCCTTCTCCGACGTGGAGCTCAGCCTGCGGGAGAAGCAGTGGCAGGAGATGAAGAACCAAGCCGCGCAGGCTCAGTGAAGCTGCCCTGAGAACTGGGCCTCCAACGGGTCACTAACTCAGAAGGCCGGTTAGACGTGTTCAGAGAAACAAACGTATAGTGACTGAAATCAAACCTGGTGACTGGATTTTCCAACGGGACACAAATCCCTGGTTTACTAGCAGACTGAGGCCTTTTTAAATTAGGGCATTGATTAACTGATTAGTTTGGTTCCTCTAAATAAATCTTTACTGTCCAGCTATAGATTAACCAGCCGTACTGTCAGCGTGCAACACTAAAGACTAGAGCTGTAGTTTAAACATGATGCACCGGGTTTCACTTGAATCCAGTAGAGAATGGAGACGCCTGCGGCGACGGTGAGGAAACCCTGGAACACAGACAGTCCCAGGGTCTAGTTAAAGGCTGTAAATACAACAGAGCTGTCATGTTAATCCTGTAGATGAGAAGTCGTTAATCTGAGATATCGTCACAAACATGCAAGACAAAACTGCACCATCTTCTAGTGATTTATCCTGATCCGTTGTCCTGCACAGCAACAGGACAAGCACACTAATACATTGATATCAATACAACAAGCAGACATTTTTAGTGTGAGTTCGTTTTTGTCTGTTCCTACAGTGTTAGTCTGCATTTGTCTGTGCTTTCTGGTGCACATGGAGTAGCATAGCCTAAAGATGACAACTTTAGAAAAGATTCTGCTTTTACTTTGAGTCTAAATAAAACACAGCTGAAGAAAGAAATGTTTGCATTAAATCACTGGCGGCTCAGATACTGATGCTCCTGTTTTGGAGAAACTTCTTCTAATGCAACGTTTGGCCAACGTGGAGCAAACAGACAGGCGGCTGCTGATGGCTTTTTCTCGATTTCCCTGAATCGTCTCTTAGGCCAGACAGCAGGTGATCATATGAAGATGCTGTAAGTATTCTTTGGGATTAATAAAGTATGTTTGAATTGGGCCGAATTTATATGACGGAATACTATTTAGAAGTCCTTAAATCTCAACTTCAAAAAAATAAGGGGATGCATTAGACATCTTTCAGCTCCATCTGTTTGAAATGAATTTCGAGAGACGCTGAAATTGGGAAACCTCTTGATTTTAATTCCACTTTGTTTTTGGAGCTTTCCTCTCTGATTATTGCCATCAAAAGGTTGGACATTTGAAACGTATCGGTGACAAATTGTGCTAGTGACCGTAAACTCATTTAGGAGCGACGAGCAACAAGCGAGTTGATCTGCCCGTCCGCTTCCCGGGACATTGTTCGTTGTTTGTACAATATTTTATCAGTACGTTTTGTCAAATCGATTGATTTGTGACGTGCCGCTGGTTAAAGGAGGATGTCGGTCCATTTCATCCAAAGGGGGGGGGGACTGATTCTCTGCTCGTACTTAAGCGACGCACGACTCTTGACATTTTCACATTTTAGCCAGCGTCCACTACAAACGGGACTTCTAACTGCTGGACGTCTCCACTGCACTCATCATGTCCTGATTAACTCCTGTGATTGTTGTTGTTGTTGTTGTTGTTGTTGTTTTTTGATATATGCATTTGTAAAAAGCTGGAGACCGAGCTGTGTAATACAAACTATTTCTAATTATGCTCTGATGGAGTTGTGGAGTCAAATTTTTCTCTCTCCATCCCAACATTGTTTCTGTTGCGCAGCAGTTTTCATTCTCGACTTTCCCTCAGCTGAGGCCTGTGATTCAGAGCGCTGCCGACAGGGGGCGCCAAGTTCAATAATAAATATAGCCAGCAATCAGGTTCTGTTACTCTACTGATAATAAAAGATAAATCCTTCATTTGTAGGGAACGACTGACTTTGCACTAAATACACAACAGGCAAAACTGGTAATAATGAATAAAATGATATGGAATTGTGTTTTCTTGTATCTTTAATACAACAGTTTGTGTTGGGACAACAATATATATAAATATAGAATTGAAAGGACAGTTTCTGACGTCACAAATATGTAAAAAGAGTAATGACTGACATCTGATTTCATTGTGGTTTATGACATTGCTGTTCATGAGTAATTTGCAGTTGATAAAAATGTTACTGTAGGTTTGTTTTCATCTAAATATATCATGAAATATTTTTGTTGTTTTTGTAAGCGTGCAAGGGGGCGTGGAAATGCTGTCTTGACACAAATATATGCTCATTATTGTTTAAACAAGTTATTTTCGTGTGCAACAAAAAAAAAGCTAAACAAAACTGGAACTTTAAAAATACTCTAGTTATTAATCCCACCAATCTCAGTTCACTTAAAACTAACCACATTTTTTAATTTTTTTTTATTGAATAATATTATGAAGTAATAATAAAGTTAGATATGCTACCAACTTTGAGTAACGTGACTGAATGAAGAACAAACAAGTTTTAGCCAAAAATCACACCTGCAAAGTGAGACCTCTTGTTTGTTCACCAGCATTTGCTGCTGTTTGTTGTGAATTCTGCATATTGTTGCTGGAAGAACACATTTATATGTTACTGTAAAAGTATTGGGTTTTTTTTTCAAGTTTTATATTGGAAAAAAAAAGAATCAGAAAAATCTCTGGAGATTCTTTGTTGAATGAAAATAATCTATATATTCCACCTTTATCTCAATGCCTCAATCTCTCAAATATTGCATCCTGTTTTTTGAGTATCTACCCAGCTTGTTGCTGAGCATCAAGCGCCCTCTAGTGGAGAAACCTTTGCACTTTTTCCACATCGATGGCTTTGTTTTCAAATGCAATTGCAGTTTTTCTTTAAAAAAAAAAACAAAAAACAAAAAGAAAACATATGGACATGCAATATCATAGGATGTCTTACTGTTATTTCAACTACTAACCAGAAATAATTGTCAATAATTACAAATCCAATTGTAAAATGAGAATTAATATGAAGACTTTAGTCAGTTCCAGACTTCAGTCTCTCTTCCAGGTTGCCCTGAATTTCTTCCCATCTGTACCGTCAACTCTGACCAACGTCTTCAATGCTGAAGAGAGGAATCTCTCCACAGTGTGATGCTTCCACCACCACGTTTCACTGTGTCGTGATTGGAGACTCTTTTCGTATTTGGTGTTTCGGTACAGTTGAGGACGAAGCTTACAGTCGGGTAAGGTCAGCGTGTTTATAGTTCTGGTCGTATTTCAGGCGCCCAAACTTCCACGGCTCATAAAAGAGATATTCATTGGGTTTCAGAGCAACAACAGGCACAGCAATCCAATAAATGAAAGAAAAATAGAAAACCTTATCAGGCATTTCAATCAGGCTCAGCAGGAGGGGAAGAGACTTTGAGTTGGCTGGGAAAACATCGTCCCTGCTTATTGTCCCTCAGACTTTTCTGACTTCAGATTGAGGGACGGGAGCCAGAAAAATTATTTTCAAAAAGACCAGCATCGACATCATAATGGATATGTCTATATTCTCGTTGTGTAAGCTCTTCAAGAGTCGTTTTCCCCGTCTAAGTTTCAGAATTTCTCTTGCACTCGGAATCAAACTTTGGAAGAAAAGGAAAAAAAAAATAAAAAATTGTCAACTGCGGGTTTTTACGACCTCTCGGCTGCCTCACCCCAATTCACCTAGGCAAGTCCCCAGCTCCTCATCATTCCTGGAAATCCACCCAGCAATGAACGTCCGGTCCTAAAACTCAATTATCTCAATGACGGACATCCTACAACAAAAAAATAGAATCCACATTCTATGCGGATGAATCTACCTTGTAAAATCTCGACTATTATTTCACCCCTTCCCCAGCCCCGTCCTCGCAGAATCCCCAACCAAGCTAATTCACTCCATCCCTTTTCCGTATCGTGCAACAGTCATTTGAGTGAAAAGGGACGGGCCAAACAAACACATACACACAAAGTCCAAACCCCCCCAACCCTCCCAAAAAAAAATAAATAAATAAAAAATAAAAAAATCTGTTGTCCAGATGCAGTCTCCACATACCACAGCTGCACTAACACCGCTTTTATACAACAAGTTGGCTCGTCGTTAATGTCGACTAGAGTGCCGGATGCGCCCTGTTTACCCTTCTGCCTCCGATCACTCCCAGCTCTCCCCGCAACCCCCAGCAGCGTCTGTATCCCATCATCGCTCCATCTTTATATATCCTCATAATCACTGTGATGAGGTTATGAGGCCTGTGGCACGCGTGCTGCATTCCTGGGAGGTGATGCGAAACAGAAATGCGTTAAATTCCTGATCTGGAATCCATCGCAGGGGGTTTATAGCACATCTTCGTGTGTTAAGAGTGTGTGTGTGTCTGGGTGTGTGTGTGTGTTGTCTAAAGAACGTCTAAAACTTTTCGTATCCCTTAGAGTTCATATTTTCTTTTGTTGCAACCAAAAATGTCAGTGTGCTTTATAAAGATTTGATGTGATGGGCCACGGCAAAAGTATGAAGTGGAAGGAAAAGTTACTCGTGGTTTCAAAATTCCCAGCGAATGAAAATGTATGAGGTAAGGGCATGCCGGAGTATTAAGCCCCTTCTAATTTGATGCTGCTAAATAAAACCCCGGATAACTGGAATGAAGCCGTGCGACTTTTAAAGTTGCAGTTGCCACAAAACCATGTCAGACGAGCACCTCGCACACTTCGTAACGAGCGTGCGAGGCACATCGCCTCTATGGTGGAACACGATGACGGCAGAATCATGTCGTGGGAATGATTCACTTTTCGACAGGGAAAGAAACACTGACACACGCCGCTCGTGTCAGGCTTTGAGTCCAGGGTCCCTTTATGAACCACTAGAGTCATGAGGTCAAATGTTTCTGTGAGAGTAAGAGCTGGAAATAAACATCAACTTCTGTACTTCTGAGCTCCTGCCACAAGTCAGTACATTTTTTTTCTTCTTTTTTTTTTTTTTGCACGTAAAATCTTTCAGTTTGTGTTTTCCCTCAAAGTGGATATGTTTTACTTCGCCTTAGTGCCTCACTCCCTGCCTGACAGATGACATTCCCGTCAAATTGATGCGTAGTTCCGACCGAGGCAAACTCCTCTAAGTCAGAGTTGAAAACTGAGAGAGTCTGAGTCTCAGGACGGTCGGAGACGCAGTTCCAGGGAATCGCTGGCGGTCAGTGAGACCCCATAAGCTGCATCGTCCGACCCACTTTTCTGTTGGATCCGATGCCAAATGGTGTATCAAGTGTATCTTGGCCCAAACGTGTTAAAGCTAATGGAGCCTCCGACAGAGCGAGAACTTCAACTGTCCAACCAAGACGGATGTGGGGTTTATTTGGTGAGAAGGTTGCAGCAATTTGGAGGGAGCGTCACCTTGAGCGGTTCATGCTCATGCTGCGTACGTACTGTCACGTGAATGAAGTCACGTGAATGAAGGAGTGGGACATGGAGTCTGTCTTGATTCCTGGAATTGAGACGTACGTCATCGGATCCAGTTTTCGATTGGCTCAGATGCAAACGGAACTTTCATAGACGCTGTCCATCCATTCAGGGTTACTGGGCTTCGGCTTCGTTACCAACACATGAAAATGTCTTGTTGGAATCATTCAGGTGTATTAATAACACACAGATCTTTTCAGACTTTTATTTGAAAAATATCATACATGTTTGTCTTTTTCTCACCATCAGGGAACGTTTAGTCCCTCATAGAAATCCTCTAAGGAGTGCAAACTAATAGATGTTTGCTGTTGTACGTAAATACCTTTGTACAATGCACTGTGTTTTTGTAAGCGTACCTCGCTCCTCCCTTGACTTCTAGCATCTGAGACAGTTGTGAGGCAACCGAGTGTTTCCAAAAATATATAGGGTTTGAAAGTTTTAGGAATTTGGGGTATTTGCAGCAGATGAGGTTCTCATGGCGCCCGAGGGACGCGGCGAGTTTAAGGAGCAGAACTGTACCTGAGGAACAGTAAAACCAAACACCTGCAGCACATTCCCCTTCCTTCGCCGTATTGCGCACGGATGTTCGTGAAGCCCGGGGGGGTGATAGCGGAGCATTAGCAGGTCACGGAGGCAGACGAGAAGAGACAGACAAAAATAGCATTTTCACATTATAGATTTCCACGGAAAATCAAAGAAACCCCCCCGGCCCCCCGCGAGACGTTTCCTCTAAGGGCCAATGATGCGAACAGATGTCCTCCTCCGCCTCATAAAGCTGCAAAGCCCTGAGCAGGAGCGAGAGAATGCAGATTTATCAGCCGCATTCCGCTGCGCGAGAGCCGCGCTGACGACTGCCTGAAAGACTGCTGATGGCTCACTGTTGGAATGTCACCTTCAACCTCATTTCACCTGCATGTCATCCTTCTTGACCACAACCACATGTTCCTTCGCTAAACACTTCCACTCCCCCCCACGCCCCTCCACCACCTCCTGACATTTCACAATACCGTATTAGAGTTGGACTTGTTTAATGTGGGACTAACACCAGAGACTGAAGGTTTTGGTTTAGACATTCCATGAGGTTGCAGGGTGCGGGGAGACAAAATTCAGGACGAGGAATCTGGCTCCAATCAGTGCATCTGACTTAGGTTGTCTCTGCGCCCACAGGAAGTCCAGGCCCGAGGCCGCGGCGGGGAAATCGGACCCCTCTTCCTCCAACGTCCCCCCCGACCCCCCCGATTATAAATGTCTCCTGACAGGCCAGAGGCGACCTCTGTGCCACTCAGACTTCCCTTCTTTTCAATTCATCATCAGCCCTCACAGGCACGAGGTCGCTGAACAACCGCACAGCAGAAACGACGACGCGTTAAAGAGTTGGCGAGGCGAACAGCAGACGGGAACGTTTGAACCGAACCACTTCAGACCAGTAGGCGACAGGTTGACCGACAGGTTGACCGACAGGTTGACCAACGGCGTAACGGCGACGTATTAGAAGAAACGGAAAGGCTTCGAAAGTCAGAGACTCGTCTCCTTCCTCCCCCGTGAACACAGAAGAATGTGCAGCAGGGCGCAAATATAAAACACAAGTGTAGAAGAAGAGGAATCGAGGGGGGAAAAAAATAAAAACACCCTGCAGCCCCCCATGGACTGCTGCATTCCTGCCAGCGCATGCAGCTACATCCCTCTATCCCCCCGCTTCTTTTTTTTTTTTTTTTTGTTTCAGCTGAAGCAGTCAGACTTATCACAGCTGAGCCACATTTGGAGATGGCCTTCTCCCAAAGCATTTGTTTACACGCATCCTACCTAACTGCACAGAACGCATGCGATCGTGCAAAAAATAAATAAATAACAAAAAAAAAAAAGACCACCGAGCGCAGGAGGTTTGAACGGAGCGAGTCGAGCGAAGCTCCTGTTCATCTGGTGAACCTGAGCGACCGGCAGCTGAGGGGCCGCCATCTTCACGCTCCTGCCGGGTTTTTTTTTTGCTGTTTTTATTTAAACGTTTTTGTGGTGAGACAGCCACTGGTGGTAGATTCACTAATAAAAACCAATGACAACAACTGCTGTCTTATATAACAGTCAAGGCTGGAGTCTTTGTCGAACCTTTTTTTTTTTTTCCACATGTCATCATTTTCCATCTTAAATTTTCCATCAGATTGAGACCCACGTTTGTTTGTCGTTCCACTGATTTATTTTCGCTGCAAGACCATCAAGTTGAGCGATGAGAGGACGAGGGATCGATCACTAAAAGGATCCCGGCTGCATTTCAGCGTCGTCATTAATCGCGACTGATCGTCGTGCTCGACTCTGGAAGCTTGAAACGTAAAAATGCGTCACGTCCCAAAAGAATTCTGACACAAAATCTTGTTATCGCCTGAACCTTCTCTACTTCCCGGGTTTTTACGCTCAGGATGGATTAAATGTGATTCCGACATGTTGACGATGAATCGGCCGCATTTCCACCCAACTCCGAATCGCGATAAATGGGCTCCATCGGTTTCGACTTTTCAAAGATTTCATTAGGCGTTAATGGCACCGGGGACACGTCATCAATGAAAATAGGGATTACAACAAACCAAGGTGACCCGACACACAAACAGTTAATTCAGGGAAGTTATCCAACTCTATACTAACATTCCTGATACTTAAAAATACTCTGGAGTTTCCCGATAAGGATCTACAAACCACGTCCATCAGTTGTTTTTTTCTTCTTGTTGTTTTTTCTTCAGGCGGCATCAGACAGGTGAGTCGGTAACGAGAGAGAGGGAAGACACGGGTCAAAGGTCACCTGTCCGGGAATCGAACCGGTGACTGCCGCTTCAAGGTCAAAGGCCTCAGTCGTATGTGGGCTGTAATTGACCCCCGACCCCGACGTGACGTTGCTGACCGCGGCGGTGCTGCTGTGAAGATGACGAGGAAACGTCGAGGCTTAACTGCACAGCGACAGTTTCAAGGAAAAAACCTCAGTGACGTTCAGGAACCGAACGGAAACCGGAGCTGCTTCATATTCTCTCGTTTTTATCTAGCAACTAAAAAAATCATTTTTGGTAAAACTGACTGACCAGGCAGGTTTTGGTCTGGTCCAGCGTCAGGGGGCCGGGGTGGGCGTGTGTAAATTTCTGCTTTCAACTGTAAATATTCTGTCTGGGTTTAAAATACATGCGATCTAAGTTTAGGTCTAAATCATTGAAAAAATATGTGTAAACGAAGCAAAAATACCAGAACGCATAAACTGAAGCAGGCAGCTTTGTTTGATTCGGCATTATAAATTAATGTCATCCATTTCTATCCATCAGCGTGAAAAAATAAAAAAATCATCTTTTATTTTTTTTTTTATCTTTTTTTTTGTGTGCGCAGCAAAACCCAATCCAACTTCCTCCACGGTAAACATGCCGAGACCTCTTACCTGTTTACACTGTGCGTGAACAGAAACACATTTGGACCTGAACGGTCATTAAACAAGCCGCGCAGGATGTGCACCGACGGCGAGATGCTGTCTGGCTCTCATTAGGGACGCCGTTCGGGTTTGTTGCCACAAGAAAAATGTCAGCTGTGCGGCGAGAAACAACAACCTCCGAGCTCGTGTCCCGGCGATCACACGCAGCTCCGAGGTGAGAGAGTCGTCCGTGACCCGGAGGAGACGCGCTGTTTACAGCGGCTCCGCTGCTTGACGAGTAACAGACTTTAATTTGTGTTTTTTTTAAAAATAACAGCGTCGCCACAACAATAAACAAAAAAAAAACACTGGAATAGTACATGTAGAAAAGTTTATTGTGTTCGTTTCACTCAAACGTATACATATAAAACGTAAAATAAGAAATATTTTATCTTAACTTTCTTCCAGCGATGCAAACGTTCTCCCTATCTCTCTGCTACGCTACAGCTAATGCGGCTCGTTAGCATGGCCAGTTAGCATGGCCGCACATGACGGCGGGTAAACATCAAGTTGTTTCTCCGCCATTAGCACGTTTAGCAGCGAGTACATGAGGATGATTGACAGCGCCAACACCCACCTCCTGGCTCTGATTGGTTGTTTTCGGTTGGGAGCGCAGGAGCAGCTCAGGGAGGAGGCGGATCTTTTCGCAGATTATCTGTCCGGTAACAAACCGCGGCGACAGTTTGAACAAATAAGGCCGAAAGACACAAACTTCTGCAAACGTCGATAACGTTTGCAGAAAGTTGCTGGATTTCGTCCTTGAGATTGAGCAAATTTGCAGAGAGGTGCGTAAAGTTCGGTCTCTGGACGAACAACGGCGCTCGCGGCGAAAGCTTCTATACGACGCGCACGTTTCTGCCGCGTCGAGCTGAAATGTGCAGTTCTGCTCCGACAGCATTTAAGACCTACGCCTTGTACCAAAATGTCATGTGTTTTCACACACGAAAATGACCAATCCTCCAGAGCTTGAGCCTTGAAGAGCCAAACTTGTACAAAATATGTCCTAAATCCGCAAGTTTCACAATCACTCTTCAGAAAGTGACAAAACATCCCTAAAACCGTAAAGCTCTAATCAGGACAATGTGAAAGTGATCCGTTGGTTCCAAAGCTACAGATAATCCCCCCGTTTCTAATGAAGTGTTACACAAGCATTTAGCACGCTGCAGTTCCAGGGTAACATTTCAGAGGGTCTGAATCACTCGCTGAGGAAACCAGAGGGAGTGATGGCCAGAGATGCAAGCCAGATTTATTGTTTCGATCCACTGTGAATGCAGCGTTGGGCGGGTTGGGATCTGAATGGGGGTCGGTGGGGTGGAGGGAGGATGTGTGGGGAGGGGAGGGGGCTCAGCACGCAAAGCTGCACATGACTCACGATTGCAGAATGCGATGGAACAGGAAATGTAATTTCTAATTCCGATTTTTTTTTTTTTTTTTTTTGAAACGTCGGAAGGCTAACAATAGAAAACATGCTATTTTCGAAACACACTCATGGGCCCCTGGGGGGGGGAATCCATCCATCACTTGGAACTGAGGGAGACGATGTGCGATGAAGTGTCTTGGAAATGAAATCTGAATTCGCTTTGCTTGCTGCCTTCGTCCAAGACGAGAGAAAAACAAAACAAAAAAAAACAAAAACAAAAAAAACGTAGCAACTATTTGCAGACGGGTGAAAAGTCTTAACACCCAACGTCGATGACGAGACAAACGACGATCACCGTAAAAACGAGGGAGTGCAAGATGGAATAACAGACAGACGAGGGCCCAAGCTCTGGTGTTCAAACTAAATATCGTTTTTGACGCCTCGTGATTCTCAAGAGGGTGATTCGTCGAGCGTTCGGGAAGTCGCAGCGACTTCTGAATAACGCCTTCAGTGTCTTTTTGCTGTTTGGTTTTGTAGTGCAATTAAACACACTACAAATAAGCCATGTGAACGACCACAATAAAATAAAAGAAACACTCATTGCTCAATAAAAACACAGATTGCACATTCCTGCATACATTCCAGCAAGTAAACGAACCGACAGATCCGACCAGAGCGTCAGAAGCATTTTGCATCAGCATGAGAAAGTACAGAATGTACGGAAGCAAAGTACTCACTGCTCCTCAGAGGAAGTTCTGTTTGGTGTTAGGGTTTGGGCTTTCAGGCTAAGATGTGAACCGAGTGTACGTTGGGTTTAGGGTTAGGCACGCGGTGGCAAAGATTAGGTTTTGGGTGAGAGCCCGGGTTCGGCTGTGGACGTGTCATCGCTGACGTCCAGAAATTTGGCGCACGCACACAACGCCGAAGAGAGAGCAAAACGACGATTCGTTTACTTGCTACCCGCAAGCGCCCGCTTTAAAATGAAACCTGGAGATGTCGGTATTATTCAGTTATGTCAGCAGAACAACTCAAAAACGCCTGAACCCTTTTGGACCATGGAAGTGATGGGGAACATCAAGGCTCTCATTGGTCGACGCTAACGCTGCTGCCCCTGGTGTGGTTTGCACTTTCAAACGCAACAAAAAACTGACAAATCCAGAAACAAGTTTTCACCGATTCCTCTTCAAGTACGTCAGTCGCTCTTATGAGTCACTGGAGTTTCGAAAGCCGTGTCAGATCGCCTAAAGCTACATGTCAAGGCTAATCCCTCGCGAGCTAAATTTACAGACTGACCGCTGGGAGGGGGATTTCAGGACTTCTTATTTATTTTTAAGCTTTCTCTCTTAGATTCAGGGTTTAAAGGACATACTTCTCCTTATACACATAAAGCGAGTCTATTTTTCACATCAGTGACTCAAGAGCCAAGCGACACGTCGTTATAGAAACGCTAACTCTAGACAGACTAAAAGAGTGTTCACATTAGCAGTGTGTTAACATTTATTTCATTGTAGCAAAGTTAAACCCTCACAAGAAAAAGAGGAACCATGTTTAGAAAAGTCAGACTTCCGGCTGCTTCCATTCACTACTAACCTGATTGGCAACCTCTGCCATGCAGCTCCATGACGCAAAGCAGATGTTTTTTTACTAACACTGTTGTTTGGAACACATTAATGCTCAGAAGTGACTTTCTGCTTGCTTCCAGACAGAATTTATCTGAATTACAGTTTTTGGCAAGTTTATCCAGTCACTATGTTGGTTCACTACAAGAAGGCTGGGCTTATAAATATCTGGGTGAGATCCTGGTCTGTTAGGTCTCTAAGCAGCTACTCTGAGGAAACGCTAGCACAGCTTTCTCATCCCTTGGATAAATGACCATTTGTTCTTCGCTGCTTCGTGCTTGCTCGCCTTCTTTAATCTTTAAAGTGGCAGTACTGTGTATTTTTCAGTCACTGACTGCCATTTTATAGCATAATCAAGGAACTATGTTCACTTCAGTTCTTACGCATAGCAAATATGACTGAAAAAAATGACTTAACACTTTGAAATTGGGCCTCTGTCTCTTTAAGAAACACCTGTTCTTTCTGAAACTTCCAGTTCATGGGTCGTCTATTAACCCTTTAACAACATATTTCTTTTTTTTCCCTTTCTTTTTTTTTATTACCAGCGTTTCACTGAGAAGTAGCTCCTATAAAGATGCACACTTCCACCAGATGTTTGCTAATAGCTGCTGGCTAGTCTGATGGGGCCGAGTGGAGGAAACGCGCGGTTGATCTGGAACCTGCAGCTCGGAGGAGGAGCTTCGTCCATGGAGACCTGCTGATGCCAGTAGGGGAAACCGCCATGTTTCAGCCTACAGGGAGATCTCGCTTTAAACCCAGACTGCACTGACTGAGTCTGCTTGATAAAGTACGAAGATTTTGGATTTGGCTTTTCTAGGAACATCTGGGCTGAAGTAAAAACAAGAGATTAAAATTATTGCCTCGGCTAAACAGTCCAGGCTATTATTCCTCTGTCAGAATATGTGCAACATAGTTTTTCCCTCGGGCAAATTGGTATTTTCCACTCGACGGTTCCTGAACTCGCAGCTCTCCACCAAAAAAGGAACAACACACGCACGACGTTTGTTTATTTCTCTCGTTGTTTTCTGCCTTGTCTTTCGGGAAAAAGAAAGAAAGAAAAAAAAAACGCAGAGGAATGTTTGGGCTGCCTATCTGGAAAAAAAAAAAAGCATTTTGAGAGCAAGGAGAGAGAGAGACACAAAAAAAAATGTCTTCTGTCACATTCCAGAGCGGCCGAGTTAATGAGAGCCTCTCACTTCCTGCACATCACTCTCCAGAGCAATAACAACGCTGGATGAGATGAGGAACTATAAATAGTCTCAAAGTAACTAATAATATCGCGCGCTGGCTGGCTGGCTGCCAGCGTTGAGCTCATGCTGTGTTCCACTGACCCTTCGGTGTGGAAATCCACTGCAGCTCCATCCCGAGCGCCGTCCAACGAGAACGACTCTGTCTCTGTGTCCGTGTTTTTTAAACACAGAAACACTGAAAAAGTCCATTTTAAAATCGAAAATCGAACCAGTTTGAACTGTTGGGGTGAAATTCTGGAGCTCATGATCAACATGCAGAACCCAGAACCCGGACGGTGAACCGCAGCTCTGCGTTCCTCTGACGTTATTCTTAAAACCATTATTATTAAAACCAGCAGCTCACGTGCTACTTAAAGCTGCAGAATGTTACTTTAAAGGCACGAGTCACTTAATCTGTGAAGTTTTTATTTTATTTTATTTTTTTAGCTTCTTTGTCTTTTTTTCCAGCGCTAACTAGAAGCAACCAATCAGAGCCAGGAGGCGTGGCTTAGCGCTGCAAATCAACCTCCTCTCTGCTACGCTGCAGCTAGCAGAGCCTGTACTGAAAGCTACGGCTAGCTAGCATAGCTACCGGTGATGGTGGTTAAAGTGTTTTCTTGCAACGGTAAGTTGCTTCTGCACATTTAGCAGCAAGTACACAAGCAGGATTGACAGCGCCAGGCCCCCCCACCCCCCCTGTCTCTGATTGGTCGTTTTTGTGGCGCATTTCTTCAGACAATGCGCCACATTAGTTCAGGGAGGACAAGGAGGAGAGTGATTATTTCGTGCAGGAAAGGTTTGTATGGAGTGAAAATAGTCTCAAAATATCTGCGCGCGTGCAATAAGGAATTTGCAAACCTTAAAAATTAAATAAACCTACAAATGTCGGAAAGGTTCGCACAAGTAACCTGGTACACACACACACACAAAACTGCCTTTACGCCCAGATCCGGTTCTGAGTGCACGACTGTGGTGCGTTTACGTGCCAGTAGAAAGCTGGGTCATCTGAGTTTTGTTCTGAGTCTCGTGTTTCTATCGGCAAGCATCTTCAGGGGATTATGGCCGTTATGGATGTTGGTCAGTATCACTGAAACCGTATTTTGTCGCTCCAGACCTGGACCTGCAGGAACATCGTCTGCTGCTCGACTTTATTCGCCAGAACAAACAGAACGGTGCTTAAGGATATAGTCTAACTAAAAAGGCCTGCCTCAATAATCAATAAATCAATTAATCGGATGCTAAGTTGAAACAACCTCAATCATTTCCATTGGCCAGATTTGACATCAAACCCTTTCCTGTCTTAAAGCGGTGGTCAAACTGCGGCTAAATGTTTGTAATTTACTTTCAACAAATGGAAACCAAAAAGGTTTTAAAGTAAAGACACTGAATCCTCCTCATCCACCTCAACACAGGTAAAGCTTCCCCTGTCTGCAACGAGTGTGATTACAATTGAGTTAAAATTGTACAGCAGGGCTTTAGCTCCAGTTCAGGAGGGAGTTCAACACTCGCGAGTCAAACCATGAGGTCAGAGGTCATCAACACGACTCTGGAGATCTTGACTGTCCTCAGCAGCCATTTAATTCTGGTGTGTTGGATCATAGCTAAATGTTGCAGGACGCTTCTTGGTTCCGGCCAGCGAACCATTGCGCCACCCAGTGGTCGTTTTTCAGACCACTTAGTCTCCTGTGCCACTCAGCAATGCACAACATGTCTGTAGATAATTTTGGGATATGATAAGGAACTGCTGAGAGATACCGTTTTCCACCGAACCGAGGCGTTTGCCACTTCGCCACAACAACAGTGAGAAACGTTTAGACTCAGAGCAAAACTCAGAGGGCCCAGCTTTCTACTAGCATGTAAACGCACCATCTACACACAAATCTGGGATTTCCCGAAGCATGAAATGAGTCTCAGAAATACTCGGAACAGTAAATTCAATTTTTTGTGTCTACCACACAAAACTCTACCACTTGTGCGTACTCTTTCAACATTTGTAGGCGTAGGAGAAGGTTTATTGTATTTTTAAAGTCTACAAATCCAGTATTGCACACGCACAAATATTTTTACAGACGCGCAGATATTTTGAGACTAGTTTTCACTCCATAGTTTTGCGTGTTTTTGGTGTTGAATTGTGGGGTCATCAGTTGCTATGGCAACGTCTGCGCTGTTCTGTGGCGTGTAATGATAACTACAAACATCTCCAGGTTTCATATTATCAACTGAATTATTCTATGGATGTGAAAGAAAAGCGCAACATTTCCAGATGTAAATAACAACATGCAACCTGTCCGTATGGTCATCCATGTAAAGTGGCTCCACTTAGTGTTTTTTTTTTTTTTTCTGTTTAACCCACCAATAAAAAAATAGCCAACTGTAGCAAGGCAATGTTTCACTGATATGATAATTGTGACACCTGCTGCAAACTTTGACTTCATGGAAAGCTAAAATAACAGCAGGTTGGACAACAAGCAGCACATTTATGTAGAAGAGCTTTATTTTAAAGCAAACCCTATAAAAGTGATGCTCTCTCTCTCACACAGTTTGAGCGCAAAACTATTTTTGTAACACCAACCACTCCTGACTTCACGAGCTATGTGTATTTTAAGGGAAATTAATACTTTTGCACCATATTTATCATTCTGTTATTATCTAGCATTGCTTTGCTGGCAGTGATCAACATGAAGGTTTTCCATGTTTCCTTTAATAAAGCCACTAAGCGTTTCACTTTTTCAGGAATTTGATCCAGTCAGTGCCAGAAACTTCCCTTTGGTGTAAAAGTCGAATTCCTCAAAAACTTGGAAGCCGCTGGTCGCTTCGTCAAACAGACGCCGTCATGCTTTAGCTCACGAATCTGTTTTAAACTGTTAACTGGTGACGCAGAGCTCCGTGGCTTGACAAATGTTTCTGGGTTTGCCAGCAGGTCACGGTGACACGACCCTCCCTTGATTCTGAGAGCTGCGACTTTTCCTCCAGCCGCCGGTCGCCGTCGTTTACGGCTTCCTCTGCCCGTCTCCGTTCCACATGTGAGCGTTTTCCACAGCAGTAACCTGCCCATATAAATTAAAACTCCTTGTCAGAGAAATATCTTCACCAACTTTGCAATAAATTTAACAAGAAACTGCTGGGTCACCCGCATCGTTTGTGAACAAAAGCAGCTACTCAGCGTGCTAACATAAACATGATTTATTTATTTATTTATTTATTTATTTATTTATTTATTTATTTATTTATTTATTGGGCATGAAAGAAAAAAAATCAGTCAACAACATGACTGAGGATTAATTTTATGAATCTACAGAGCACCACCAGCGAAGACAGCAACTCAAAAGTCAGATCTTTTGAGTTACTGTCTTTCAAGACAGTAACTCAAACTGTCTTTTGACAGCTTGAGTCCCATTGTTCAACAACAGTTTGAGTTATTGTTGTCGAACAATAGAACAACGGCGTGCTGTTCTCTGGACCAATGCAACATTCAACATTTACAGTAAACCTATAAGGAACTTCCATTAGCATGACAACCTGATCTCAGATCACTGCAGTTGTGTAAAAGTGCTTACAGTGCTTTATCCGTTTCACAAACACTTAATAAAATTTATAGGCGCGAAGGATACGTGACTTTATGAAAGTCAAAACCAGTTGAAATACATTTGAGAGGTTGTTTACATCCACTCAGGCGTAAACAACCAAGAGGAAAATGACTGTCTGTGTGTTTGGCGCGTGCAGCTAGCTTGGTTGAGTTACAAGGAGCCAAAGACGTGAGAAGCCCGCCCCGCGGGGACAATTAACTCGCCATGCTTGGGGCTTGTCGTGAAGATGGGACACGTGTTTGTTGCTCTGCTAGCACCAAACAACCGTTAGCAAACATTTGCTGCAGGCCTAAAAGCCTCAGCGTTGGTTCGGTTCAGGTGAACTCTGGCGCGGTTCGGGCGCACGTGTGAACGGCAAGCAGACCGGAGATCACAACGAAAGCAGCGAGCGGGCTACGGTGCAGGGCATTCTGGGTAAATACAACTAAAACAAGCGTATGGGGTCCAGTGTCAGCGGGAGAAATGCTGGCAGCCTAAGACAAAAGAGAAATCCTACAACTGCTGATATTTTCCACGAAGAAGGAAGTCGCGCTCAGCGTCTTCGGTGGTTTAGTTTCCTTCAGTGGCTCTTGGTGCAGCGAGGAGAGAACGCCCAGATCAGATGTACGTTTTTAGAAGCTACAGCTCACAGGAAACTGTGGACATTTTGGACTGATCAAAATAAAATTATGTAAAAAAAGAGTAAGAATAAAAAAAAAAAAAAAAAAGTGTGTTAATGATAATCAATGCCATCATACCAAAATGGTTTTCCTGTTATTGTGCATCTCTGGTTATATTTAATATTATGATCTGTGTGACTCAGCACCATCAAGTTGATTTGTACCGTCATTATTTATATTCGCTGGCCTTCATTGTGCCGTCGCCCCCGGGGGCCCACATCCTCCCAGGCCCTCCCAGGCCCTCCCAGGCCCCGGCTCTGGTCGAATTCTCATCCCATGTTGTGATTTTCTTTATTCACTGGTATTTTTCAGAAACCTTCACACTGATTTGGATGTCGTGCTGATTAAGTGATTTCTTCTGGCCCTTTTGGCACACGTCATCTGTTTTGATCAGTTTCCATGTCAACGGGGACAACTGCTTGCATACGAGAGCAGCTGACTGGGCTGCATGAGAAAAAAAAAAAAATCCATCTTACTCCAGAGCTCTTCTGTAATACTTATAAAGGCCACTAAGGAGGAGGAATTGCTGATTTAGGAAAGGCGAGAGTTTTCCCAAAATTACAACGATTCTGTACCGTTAAAACAAAGCGTTCCAACTTTTATTTTAGGGATTTTACATTTTACGTCGTAAATAGTGCAGCTTGTGACAGAACCGGAATTATTGTCTTGGGTTGCCTGGTTCGCGTTGCAACATTTTAAAATGAACAACCAATTTTTACGTCACCATAAAAAGGTCTCAGGCATGACGCAGAGTGTGTGTTGTGGAGCCGCATACACACACCGTACACAAACTCACTCACTGTCAGTCAGATTTCAAAATTTGTCGAGACCCAACGTGAGTTCAGAGGGAACAAACATGGCCGACTGGGAAGAAGCAACGGCGAAAGTGTCGTGTGCGGGTCACGTTTACCAAACAAAATCGGTACAAAGACTTTTCCAGCATCCACCGGACTTTCTGGTGAGATGCTTTGTCCTCTGTGTGTTTTGGATTCCCCCTCTGTGTTTCTGATGGACGGTTGGGATTAGCATGTGGGTTTCAAACCGTAGCCGCTAGAGACCATCTTAAATGAATGCTGATTGGATCAGATTTTATCGCTTCATTTACTATTGTTGTGGGCGTGATGAGCATGCGTTAGCTGACATGCTAACAGCAGAGATCACTGGTTTCTCTGTTTGGCGATTTTGATGACTTTGAAAACGGTTAGCGCACGTAGCTTCCCTTCAATTGATGTTGCTAATTTGCGTGACTGTTTTTATGAGCTTTAGCTGAACATTTGCGTTGAGGTTTTGGTTCTCGACTGTTCTTCAAGTAGTCAGACGCTTCATTTCTTCTTGAAACACAACCAGACAGGTAGGTGTGAGGGCGAGGCGCACACTTGCATCAGTGACACGGTAAATATGACCATCAATGGGTTTAACACTTTAGCAGTAGCTTCTGCTTAAATACCCCTTTGGTATTTAGCAATAGTCTATGACTGGCGCTTGAGATACTTTTAAGATAGCAGCCATCACTCTCTGCTTCCTGCAATAAAACTTTAGTGCACACTCATTCTGTCACCTGCTAGCAAACAGCTGCTAATGGAGAGATCTGGTTTGTGTGAATTGATTAGCTTACGCTGGCGGCGCCCATTCAGCTTAAAGCTCATGTTCCTAATTTTTGCAGTGCGTGTTGTTTCCATGACGACAAAGAGCTTGTTTGCACATAATGGAGCCCGAGTGGAAATTTAAAATCACACCTGACTGAATCGGAGGGACGCTGAGCCGTTTGAAACGCTCATTTACACTCTGAATTTACCATCCAGAAACAGACCTGACACGACAACTGAGAGGGAAAAAAAGAGAAAAAGTTCTTTATGTTGGAATCACAGAAAAAAAGCTTCTGATCAGGACAGAATCTGATCAGGGTTTTTACCAGCAACGTGCAGTGAAAGCAGAAGAATATAGACCCATTCAAATTTCACAATGAATATCTGAAAATGTGGAGCAATTCTTCTTTCCTTTCCCTACAACCCACAATAAAATCCAGTGCAGTCGCTTGCCTGCAGAAGCCACCTGGTTAGTAACTGTATGCACAGTAAATCCACCTGCTCAGGATTGTTTCAGATGACTAAAACCAAGAAACACAGCAGAAAGAGGAAGGATAAAGTTACGGAGAAGTTTAAAGCAGGTATACATTTAAAAACACGTCTACAGTCGGTCATCCTCGTTTTTCTTCCAATCCCGTTGAGTTTTACATGCAAAGTGTAAATGGTAATGGACACAATTCCATCATCATCATTATAAAATCAAGAACGGCTTGAAGAACGGCTTGAAGAACGGCGTTGACAAAAAGAGCCACGCAGGGCTGAGCCTGGAGCAACGTCAGGCCCAGTCGACGCACCGTTCAATCTGTCAATCGATCGACTGATTGAACCGGATGGCATCCGTGGTGCTTTGGCTTCCCTCGTTTAGCAGTGAGAGAAAATGAAGAAAGGAGACTCAAGAATCAGGTTAATGTTCACCGCAGAACAGAAGAGCAAGTCACAACCTTCACTCGACAGCTGCTGTGTGCAAATGCAACTGTGCAATCATAGGAAATGCCCAGGAAATGTAATGAAACGTGTGGATGTAAAGACTTTGAGGGGAATAAATATTTCGTCAATCAGGCCTTGATTTTCTTAATTTTGGGAGATCAGTAACCGACTGATACTTCTAATTTTGATGTGCCGAGATATAAAAGGCACTACAACCAAAATATACCATTACTTACACATGAAGCAGATCTGATCTACTGCGGGGAAGATCTAGAAATCATCTGCTGTTCTGCGAGAGGTTTGACCGGCAGAACTGATCCTCACAGAGTCACATCTGGAGGTTCACAGTTAATCTCTCCCTGTTCGGCTAAAGTCGGAATCGGCAGGTCAGGCTCCTCAAAGGTGGGCGAGAGCGGCCAGAAAACCACAGTCGGTGTGAATGCCACTTCACAAAGGCCAAAGTGCGAAAGGCATGCTATTCTGGCAACGTCTCAGAGCAGGACAAAACAGAGCAGTAACTGTGATGAAGCTATGATTCCCACAAACTATCAGTCATGCCATTTGTGGGTCCGCCTGCAGCAGTCGGTCTCTGCGTGTTTCTGGTCTGAGTGTCTTCGTGAGGGGTGGACGGGGTTGACAGGAACTGTCAAGCAGTCCCTCCCACTGGGTCTGGCATTCAGGTACAGCTCCCTCCCTCCTCTTATAAAGCCCCTCATGTCAGCAATGTAATCTTCAGACTTCAACCCCATGGCAAAGGCTTTACAGCATTGAAGAAAAAAACAAACAAACAAAACAAAAACAAAAAAAACTTCATTCATCATAGACTTTGATTCCTCTATATCACGTCCCAAGGAAGACTCTGTGGTGAGTAGCACTTTGTGGATTTTAACTTCTGGGTGTTAAGAATCTGGAGGCTTTAAGGAGTCCTAACTTGTTCATCTTCAGCAAACTCAGCGCCGTTTCTGCACGTTCTGATTGACAGCGTCGAGCCAAAATGAGATTGTCTCTCCACACTGTGATGTGCTGCTGCGTTTTCACCGCTGTGGTCCCACTGATCAGAGGGGACCCCGTGGAGCCCCACGGCGCCCTGAAGAAAAGGTGAGCCGCGTTTTTATTCACAAGACTGCTGCTCGTGTGTCAGGCGATCAATAAAGCCGAACGACAGGACTCGGAAGGCGTGACACACGACCCTTTCAGCATCTACTGAGATTATCGTGCCGTTGGAGGCAGACGTGTTCATCTGACTGGCGAGTGACGTGTTGCTCCCTCCTGTTTTCTGCAAATCTCTGCTGCAGGTTCAGAGAGTGGCTGCAGAGCCACAGGAGCAGGGACCCCCACGCCCAGCTGAGTGCAGCTCCAGAGCGGACCTCTGTGGGGCCGGAGCAGAACCGGGGCGGAGAAGCATCTTTACAATCAGCAAGGTAAATAAGAAGAGATGCTTCTCCTACACCCCACTGACAGCAAATGAATTATGAGCCTTAGATCCGTAATAAGACCGAAGGGTTTTTTTTACGTCTTGGACACAACAATGCTGTTGCCTTCAGAAACATATTATTAATCATTTTGATTCTTTGATTTAGTCCCTTAAGTTCCCATTTTAGAGATTTAAAAGTATTTTTAATCCCCTCACAAAGTCGACATCCTTACCAGACCCAGACCCGTTTTGTAAATATGCATGTTGACATGTTGACATACAGAAATGCTTTATCTTTTTTATTCCCCCCCTCAATTCGTACGCTCCTTGGGAAGGTCGGGTTTCGGAAAAGTCAAAATTTGATTCAAATCGCTTGTGACAAGTTTTCACAAAGACTTTTTTTATTTTAAAAATGACTTTTACCTGATTTACTTTTATTCTTATTGATAAATTTACAATTGATGTAAAAAAAAAAAAATAAAAAAATTATTGACCAAGCAGGAAACAATAAAATTGAAAGATTTTAAAAGACTTAACACTTGTGAATAAAAAAAAAAAAATGTAGTTGCCACGGTGATGTTTTTTTTTCTTTTCTTTTTTTAGTTTTGATGTAGTTTAAAAATGTTTATCTCCCCAAAAATACAGGATATATCAAATTTGATCGAAACAGTCCAAGCTGTGTAAAAATGAAAACCAAAGACACAAAAACCAAAGAAAATCTCGTGACTTATTCGTTACTGCGGCGTTTGATCTGAGCAAACATGGAAAAAAAAACAACAACAACAACCCTTCCACTACTTAGACCTGAGTCTTCTTGTCTCATGAATTCGCATGACATCAACCTGTGAATCTGTTGTTTCAGCTTCGGAGGAAACATCAGAACCAAAAGATCCCCAGGCTGCCTGTTGGCGACCTGTTCGATTCACGTCACGTTAGAAGCCGTGTACAACAGCAACATTCCCAAGCCCTGCTCTCCACAAGGTAAGACCGGCCCTGGCGGCTTCGGACGCCGTCGCCGCTCCGCCGCCGGCGACCCCGAGCTGACCCTGGCGACAGAGAGGCCGGCAACGAGCAGTGAAAAACCGTGCTCCAAAGAGAAAAACACACCCGTAGACGCAAAGAACAATTAGCGTTGGACCTTTTTTTTTTTTTTTTTTTTTGACTGTTTGTTTCCAGCATAAAAGACTTTTCCACAGATTTAGATCTTAATTTTAATCACCTGTGGAGTCCACCAGGGGGAGCTCTAGCCTCCCTTTTGGCTGGAAACCACACACACACACACACACACACACACTTGCACACACACGATCCTTTTAGCTGTTGGTGTATCTGAACGGTGTGATTTATTGATGTGCTGGAGTCGGAACCAATGGGACTCGATGAGAACGCGCCTCTTCTTCAGCCATGAACTGGAACCAGAGAAGCAACTGGACCTCTGGACGCTTCAGGAAAGGACCCGCTCATTATGTGCAATTTGCACATCTTGTACCAAACCTTTTTGCTATTTAGTACTATTTAACTGTCAACATGTATATATATGAATATAAATTTTATATTTAAACAATATAATTTTATACATGTTAAAAAAATAATTTGTATTTTTTTATTTCAACTTGAATGATATTTGTTTGCTGTATGTAACCTGAGTGAATAACTGCGAGCAGAAAAAGTTAAATAATAATAATAAAAGAATGTGATGACATTACTGCGTTTTGGGCTCCATTAAAGCTGTTTCAGATTTGTGTTGCAGGTCGAAGAGTTCTAAAGAACCAAGTAGGTGTTGTGCTGCCATCTAGTTTTGAACGGAAACATTTCTAAATAAAAGCTTGTCTTTCACTTTGGGAAATGCCTCGTGTAAATCCTTGAACGTCTTAACGTCGTGCGACTTTGTGCGCGGCTTCGAATGTTGCTGAACTTCATTCGTGGACGAGAGCCAAAGTCAGAGATTGTAACTGGTTCCAGAAACTATTTCAAAAATGATGTGGCCACCAGCTCCAGTCTCCGGGGGTTCACATGCATGCGGGTGTCATTTTGGGACCGTGTGTGCGGTGAAAAGAATTTCTGACTTACATTAGGAGCAAAACATGCGCCTCACATTCCGTTTTAAAAATAGCTCTCTTTATCAGCTCCCTGTTTCAAAAGAAAAACACGCACTAAAAGGAAATTTGTCCACGGGGAACATCGTTCTGGAGTTGAGTAATCCTTAATCCTTCCTGAAAATGTTCTTTTGGGGGGGAATAAAGGAAGAGAGCACAGGAACTGGAACTGTACAGTTTATTCTAGATATTTACTGCGACTGAAATAATTCTTGAAAACATCAAAGTTCTTCTTAGTTCAAATGTTTCTAACATTCCTGCTGACATGAAATGCACACCAGATGTCAGGAACAATGCAAGTAATCCACACAAAGAAACTGAAGCAAAATAGTCCATATGAACAATTATGGGTAAAAAATTGTCATTTCTTAACATCTCTGTTTCAGAGCTCCTAATTGGTGCTGATGGCCAGTATCTACACAAGACTGTGACCTTCTGACATTCTCCTCTCCTCTTTGTTGTCCTCTCCTCTTATTCTCTCTCTCCTTGACCTCTCTTTTACAGATAGCCATGATTTTTGTCAAATTAAATTTAAATTATCCCATGCATCCCAGGCTGCAACAAATTGGGGGCTTGTCCGGGATGCAAGCAGAAAATCATAATTGTCCAAATAAATTGCTGAATAAGTTCTGACATTATGAACATCTGTTCAAACCTTCAGCATGGTTGAGAGGACTTTCTTCATTCCATGCTAGTTTTACAACCTCTAGATCTTGTTTATTACTGTGGTCATACCTGAAGAAGCTTTTTAGATGTGAGGTAGAGTTATCTCCAAGACACATTGGCATTATATTTTAGCACTTAGGATTCCTGCAGCAAGTTTCTTACAATAGTTTTGCAGAAGTTTGACCCACTCTTCAGATCTACTGAAACTGAACTGGGTTGGTACGCCACCTTGTTCTTTTTCTATAGCATTAGGATCACTAGTTTGTGACGACCACTCAAAAACTTTCACTTCATCATTTTATAGTTAATTTTGTGAAGTGCACCAATCCCTCCATTTTTCTCCAGATATAATAATGGTTATTTTTGCAAAATGCTTGAGTTTTAGTGTGAATGAAACCATAACACACATCTAAAAAAAAAAAGTAGATCTTTAGTCCAAAGTGCATTTGCAATTCATGTCTGCATGGGACTTGATGTACTGGGGATGATGGCAGTTTATCTTTGGCCAGGATCTCCACGGAGATCCACAGCCTTTGTGCTGGGGGTTATTGGCACATTTTGGATCAATCACATTCATCTCTGGGTGACAGAACTCATCTCTTTCCAGTGCAGTTCGATGTGTGGACATTTCCCTGCTGTTTTCATTTAAATGTTGGAACTGATGAAAGCGGCACCTTCATGTGCTTGTGAATTTCACCCCGGGATGCACAATGTCGGTGGAAGTTCACAGCTCCAATCCTGATGTCTTGGCTGATTTCTTTGGATTTTTCCATGATGAAAAACTGTCTGAAACACATCCACATGCGAGTTTCCATGCAACACAAATTCAGTGACACATTTATATAGACTTGACAGTGTCGTCCCAGATTGTTTCACTTCATAGTGAACGGAATTTGGAGAAAGTATTCTGGCATTTGGTGCCCTGCTCATTGCCTTCTTATGCAATTCCGCTCAATTCTCATCTCCCTTTGGAGCATCCACCTGGGATTTATCCAAATGAATTGATTTTCTCCAGCTGAATTTCAACCGGGCCGATCAATGAATGAACAGAAGTTGTGAACGACAATGTAGCCTTATTTTGTGCTGTTTCAGAATTATTGTCTGCCTCTATTGGGTTGTAGTTTGGCAATTGCCGTGTAGGAAGTGAACAAAAACATTAAGGTTGTTTGTTTTTCCACACTTCCAAATATTGATGCATTAAAGTCGAAGCATAAGGAACGTGTAAGACGTTTAATTGGTGGCAAAGATGTTGTGGCCCTGCTCCACTCATGGTTGTTTACAGAGCTCACAATTTCCAGTAAGCTTCATCAAACTGGCATATGTCTCCTTCGCTGTCTTTGTTCTTTTTAAGAAGAAACTGCATGTTGTTTTAGTGTGTGGACTCTTGACTATTGAGAAAAGTTTTGCTTCCTGGAAGCATGGACAGCGTCGACATTTTAAATTTTACCCAGTGGCTAAAGTTTCATAGTGAAACTATGAAGTTTCACTATTTCACAAACTGGCACATCAAAATGTGCCAGTTTGATGTAATGACGCTAACAGGAAATTGCGCATAATTCCCTTTGATGCAGGGAACAGAGCATTCTCCTGCATACATGTCATGGTCTGCTTGGACATTCTTGTAAGATCCAGAGGTTTTCTCTGCCACTGCTTGAAGAAAGTGTATTTAAAAAATGGAGTCCATCTTTATTAACGACACCAGCAGTACCTGGCAAAGTACAGCTCCTGATCCGACCACAGGCTCACCTGTACTGTTCTCACCTCATTAGTCCATAAAACCTCTGAGAATTCTCTCTTCAGATATTCCTTAGCTCAGTCCTGATGTCGTCTGACGCCACATCTCACATACAGGTCAGCTGATGAACTCAAATCCAAAAATTATTGCACAAAAATAACACGAGAACAATACTGGGCACATAAAAACATGAAATGAGAAAACAAATGGCCTGAAACTGTCACAACATGAAACATGTCCTTCACCTTCCACATGGTGGTGCTGTGAGACTACATTTAAACAGGCTGCTTCAATAAACTGGACAGGTTTTTCTTTTCACCCTACAAAGATTACACTCAGTTGAAAAGTGGATAAAAAGCAAATGCAATGCATGCTGTGAACAAATAATAGCAAAACATTTTCGCTGTTTGAGGGCAGAGATTTGATGAACACAATGATTCTCAATCAAAAGCGACACAAACTGCTACAGCGCGACACACGGCAAATGAGCCAGATATGAGAATTCGGCTCTCACTTTATTGTCTCAGGGCAAAAGGAATGAAGAAAGACTACTTTCGAAGGAAATTATAGATAGCGTCAAGTTTTCATGCAACTTTTGTCTGCGCTTCAACACCCGTGTTGCAGATTTGAACCGACCAATGAGCACCAAATTTCCCCTCTGTGCAGCACAGCAGTGTGGCCTGCTTGTGCCTTTTAAAGAGAATGAAAGCAGCTGGGACTCTTTTTCTTTGTGGCCCTTCAGCAGCAGCTCCAAGGTGACTGGTAGCTCAGAACAACAAGAAAATAACCTGTTGCATATAAACCGAAGCACAGCAAAAAAATGACTGAACTAAATGTGTGTGGTGCAAGTAGTTTGCTAAAGTGTCAGGCTAATAAAAATGGAGGGCAGAGCAAAGATTACGTTCAGGTGCCTCAGGAATTAACGCTTAAAAAAAAGAAAAACACAAAAATATTTCCCACACCAAGAAGGATGCACAAACACCAAACAGGACTTTTTGTGCGATGCAGATTTATGGTTTTGAATTTTCATTTTGCGATCAATAGGAAGTGACGCCTGAACTCTGGCGGTGGTTGATTTGCTAACTGCACTTCTGATTATCTGTCAGGAAATGTATGTGGGTGTTAACTGAACCGAAATACTCTGAACCGTGCAGCAAGAGTCCATGCTAAGGTGATAAAAGTTAAGCTAGCAAAGCTGACCTACTCTGGACTTACCATTTACGTTTTAGGGCATTTAAAAAGCATTACCTGACTGTTAATGCAGCGTGCAGCTGCTGCCGAGTTGCACAGACGCAGCCACATAAAGAAATAAAAGAAACTATTGGTGGGGTCATGGCCACACCGGGCCCTCAGGAAGTTACGCCTATGCTAACATGTTTAAAATCAAAAATTCAGTTTTGTTGGTCTTTTTTCAGTACAATGCTGCCACCTACAGGAAACAACTGGAAAATGAGCTAATCAAACAGACGGCTGCCACAGAAAACATTAAATCCGAAAATAGTTTTCATGATGTCAGTATTTAATCAAAAAGAAAATCCCAAAATCCATGATACACACAAAGTATGTAAGACCCTACAACATGCTTTGTTTTATTTTTTTACACTATGGTGCATAAGAGATATACGTTGCATATAAAATATTTTCATTTTCTTTTACAAGACAAGCATAAGACAAATTTCTATATAAAATCCCTGGGTGATTTCTAAGACTTAAGAGATTTCAGGAATGTACAGAAAGTGAAGTTTTAATGGTTGGTACAAATAGACCGAGCCGTACTTCACACAGAAACAACAAAGTGCACAGCTGCAGGACTAAATAAATTAAACAGGTCTCATTCTTTTCTATTCTCTGATTACAAAAAAAATAATATTAATAATAATTTAACCCTCATGTCATTTCATTGTGTATAAATATTTCCATTGATTTAGAGGGCATAAAGGAAGCCACATTTATCCTCGCTCAGAACCGTTTCGTTTCTGTTGATTTATCGGTTCGTTATTAGACTTTTCCTTTAGTAAGAGTACTTTTCATTTACGTCAAAAGTATTTCCCTCAACCTTGGACTGATCGGGTCTCCACACCTTATACAGCTCCTGCAGCATCTTGGCGTCCTCCTCTGCATTGTGAGCATCGTAGGATTTCCCCAGAAACCTTTTGACTAAAGAAACCTGTGAATAGCCCTTGATGTTCGGGAAGAGTCTCTTGCTGAGCAGGAAGGTGTCCAGGAAGCCCGACACCACATCCTGGAACTGAGGGAACAGCTTGTGTTTCGTCATCACTCTGGTGAGCACGGGCGCGTCGAAACGCATCACACTGTGGGCCGCCAGCAACACGGGGCCTCGGAAGGAGCGCAGGAAGTCGATGAAGGAGGTCAGAAGGTCATCGATTGGGACGGTTTCCACGGGAGACCCGTTGCGAAACAGGCGACCGGAGCGCACTCTGAAGCCTGTGACCTCTTTGGCGCTCTCGGTCATGTTTTGACAAGGGACAGCGAATTTATTGAAGACCCTCTCCTCACAGACAGCGGCCAGTTGGATGATGTCACACTGTGACGTATCTGAACAAAGGCAAGAATAAAAGTAGGTCAAAGCAAAAAACTTGCACACCTTGTTATCCCCAAATGAAATAGCAATGTTTTATCTTAGATGTGCCGGTCAGGTGAGTCCACAGTGTACGGGCAAAACTTTTACATCTGAGTAAAGAACAACATACTGTTTATAGTTTTGGTAAAAAAATAAATAAATAAAAAAGAAATTATACTTCACATCCCTGAATGGTTTTGACAAGAACACCTTAGCAACATGCTAACTTCTGTCACGTTATTGCTATGAAATGTAGGATCGTTCTGGTATTTGTTGCAGATAGCAAAGTAAGCTGGTATATTTACTGCATCATGTTGACTATTTAATAGAATATTCCAGTTTGCTGGAGATCTGAGTTTGAGAAACCGTGATAATGTGCTTCGATTCGAAATAAAATGTTTCAGAAATGGGCTTTCAAGGGACACTGAAAGAAAGAAACAAACTAATGTGCAACAGAGACTTTCTGATGAACATCACGTAATATTTGGTCTGGACAAGAATGGTATTTTGTATCCATCCGATAGTATCCTGCACGAGATGCTTTATGGTTCGCACCAGAAAGTTGTTGTTTTTTTTTCCCTTAAATGTCATTCTAGGGGCTCTGTAGTTCGTCACCATTGTTTACATCCTGCAGGTGCGAACGGCAACAGCGCATCGAAGGAGCCGTATGACACCGTTAGCTCACTGCAGATGAAACACGTGGTCGCGGGGGACTTTGACCACGTCAAACTAATGGACACTCTGCCCGGTTTTTCCCGCACGCAGAGACGACACTCAGGACTGCGTGTACACTAACATTCACGGTGCATAAAGAGGTCTTCCTCGCCCCCATCCTTGCCTCTCCATCCTGCTTGCGCCAGCAGATGCTCCACCGATGAGACTGATAAGGCCAACAAAGAAGACCAGGGATGCAGCCTGTGTGCTCCAGGACTGTTGTCAGTGCACAGACGGGCAGGTCAGTGAGGGCCCAGAATATTCAAGGTCACTTCACCACCAACGACCCCCCGGCGCATGTGGAAGGGCATCAAGTGCATCGTTAACCACAACAGCAGGGGAACACGATGTCAAAGGGAGTCCTCACTGACAGATGCACTCAAGTTCTACACCTGCTTTGAGGATCCTAACATCTCCCTCTGCCCCAGGGTAACACCACCACTTGGTGACAGGCGTCTCGGTGTAACTACAACAGATGTGAAGAAGTCCCTCCAGGAACTCAACCCCCGTAAGGCTGCCTGCCCCGACAACATCCCAGGGCGGGATGTTGTCATCAATAACTGTTGATGATAACTGTGTGAATCAGTTATCGGGGATTTTGGCGGACATCTTCAACACCTCATTGTCACTGTCATCTGTGCACACCCGCTTAAAGACCCCCACTATCGTCGTTGTCCCCCAGAGCTCCACGGTGACGAGACTGTCGACCGATAGCCGTAACATCGGTAGTCATGAAGTCCTTCGACAAGCTAGTCATGAATCACATCAAGGACTCCATCGATGGCGCATCAGTACGCCTACAGAAAGAACCGCTCCACTGCCATTTCGTCTGTGATCCACACAGCCCTCACCTGGAGAGCAGGAACTCCTACACCCGTCTCCTCTTCCTGGATTTCTCCTCAGCCTTTTCAACACCATCATCCCACAGACCCTGGTGAAGACGTTCTCCTCTCTTGGACTGAGTTCCACACCGAGGAACTGGATTCTGGACTTCCTGACCAACAGACCTCACACTGTCTGACCAACAGACCTCACACTGTCGGTATCAACAACAATGTCTCCTCCTCCATCACCGTCAGCGCTGGCTCAGGCTGCGTGCTGAGCCTCCTCCTCTTCACTCTGCTGACGTATGACTGCTTGGCAAGATGTCATATGGTGAAGTTTACTGACGACACAGCAGTAGTGAGTCCAGATTTTGTACCACAATAAAAATCCTTGAATCCTTAATTAATTTGTCAGACTATTTATTTGGTGGGCAGTTCATTTACCAAGTTATTTATGCACCTGTATCTATTCATATTTATGGCCCCATTGGTCCTCCATATAAAATGTGGCACAGCTACGTGTCCTAACAGTGACAGTGCGATTTATCACACTCACTGATAGTGTGAAAACAGCATTGACTTTTATTGCACTGTGGTTCTCATATGAAATCTGAAGACGTGAAAAATAAATATTGACTCTGGACTCCGTTGTTTACATTTTGTATATAGTTTCGTTTTCACTCGAACAATGAGAAGCGCAAATCTCTGGAGACAATCCACGGGTGTCTGTCGAACCAAACCGAACCCCCGGGGTTCCCGACGAGATCAGACAGGAAGCCGTGGAAGAGTTGTGGCCTGGTGCTGCGCGACTGCTGCACTGATTCAGGTCATTGTGACGAAGGCAATGGGTAAGTGGCAAAGAAGGACTCTGAGGAATGCCAAACAAATGCACCAAAACAAAGAGATGACCTTTTGCGCTGGATATTTGACATTTTGTTGCCCTCCGGTACTCAGGGTAGTGACAGAATCAGGGTGAGGGACAGTGTTACACTAGATCACTTTTGTTTTGGGCCAAACCAGGATCAAAAATGCTCTTAGTTCTTAAAATTAAATAACAATGAACATCTTTTCAGTTCCTCCAGGATTTGGTGATTCTTTTTAGGATTTTTTGCAATAAAAATCAACGTGTTTGTGGTACTAATTTGGAGATATTTGCGCTTATTTATTACGTTAAATGCGGCTTTTTATTAGTCGCTGTATAGATTACGGACTACAATCTACAATCAACTAAGCCTGATGCAGCCGTTTAGTAAATGTGAGAAAGTTTTTGATAATTTTTGAGAAAAATTTGCAATAATCACCAAATCACTGTAAAATAAATTGGGGGATTTGTTGATTTTGCATGCATTTCTGTGATTATGCTCAAGAAACGGGATGGACTGACTGATATGATTAGGCAGTAAACAGATAAAAACTGGATTGATTAGATTGATAACAAAATATTTAAGCACACAGTGTTTAGCCTAGAATCTGGAGGGCCACATAAAAAGCTGCGGCGGGCCGGATTTGGCCCACGGGCCTCGACTTTGACGGAGTCGTCTGCTGGGAGAGGTTGTTGTGGTCTGTTGTGGTTTCCTCTGTGTTCCTCAATTAGCTGGGAATATTCTGGAAAGGTGACACCTCAAAGCTTCACGTCCTGCCAAAACGTCGGGGTGGTTCTGACACACAGCCTCATTTTCCTCTGCCGGCACACAAAGGCAAAATCTGCTTCTGCTTTCAGCCTCGATGTTGCTCATGGGCTAAATTTCTCTCTCAGTGTGTCATTGTATCCAATGTAAAAGTAAACACGTAAAATCTGGTGACACCCACGGAATTAGCCTGATCTACGACTCGTCTGTTTGTGGTGGAACATTCTAGATAAGAAGCCATTTTGGGACGAACTTTAGACTCTCTATGTAAAGCTGGTCACTTTGTTTATGATTAGCATATGTTGTTCACTTCCCCATGTACTTGCGTGCGTGCAGTGCGAGTCACCACTAAGTGGCATAAGGGCGAGTCAGTGTATGAGGACAAAGTCTCTCTGCCCTGTTTTGAACAGGATACAGGGTAGAGTTTGGTCTGCGAACTCTGTGAAGATTTGCCAGGTGGAAATCCGACTCCCAGCTTCACCAGACTCAAAGAACAAGCAATTAGTCTTTGTCGAATGTGGATTATCTTCTCATCACTCAACCTTTACGTGCCAAACTGAGAGGAAAAGTAGCACCTTTAATTATGCTGAGGTTACTCTTTTGCAGAGACATGCCGCCGCTCCACCCTGCTCTGACTAATAAGCCGAGCTTAATTTCTCCAATCCTCTCTCTGGTGTAGGCCGCAGTCCCAGTGGGAGGGAAACAGAAACCTAGATGTTCCCTGATCTTCACCTTATCAGAGGTTCCACCCGATCGGCACGGACTCATAAAGCGATTGGCATTTTTACACAGCCTCACTGGAACACAATAAAGAGGCCTCTTCCCACCTGAGCAGGGAGCAAACATTTATACTTTGTCTTCGAGGAAAAGCACGCAAGTTCGAAATTCAGGAGAAATCGATGGAATGCAATCTCTCAAATAAGTGAATGCCAAAGGAATGAGCAAGAAAAGGTTTTAAAAAGTCCCGTCTTGAAACCGGAGAAATGATCCGTAATACCATAATAATTAGTAATAAGACCAGAACGGAAATGAAAAGGAAAAAAAAAAAAAAAACAATTAAAAACTGGAACTAAACTTTTATAGTGTATTCTGCTACTTTTGCTTTAATCTACGTATGAAAATATTAAGAAAAAAACCAATAAATATATGGAACAGATAGGGTGGGGACCCAAATTCACTGAGCATCAAAAACACTAATGGTAAAAGTATATTTATACTCGACATGCAGGAGATTAAAAATGTACATGACATTTTGTCTGTTTTTATTCCCATTTATACCAGCTAGAAAATAACTTTGTACATGTGCTTAAATTTAGTTCAATCCACATAAATCTAGTTTATGTTTTAAATAAGCACATTATATTATTCTATAGTACATTTTTCTTTAAAAAAAAAAGTTTTAATATAATTTTATAATTCACACCAAACCAAAACCAATAATTTCATAATGACAAGTAAATAAATAAATACAGATTTATCACATATATTAATTTGCGATAAACATTTTAAAATATTACCTAATCCAGTGGCCTCCAGGTCAATGAAAACGATGGTTTTGTCAGTCATCTGGAATAAAATCAATGAAACGTCATTTAAAGGAACAGCGACTTTAAAAGCAGGTTGAACTTTCATCAGAGGAAGCTGCAGAGTGAATAAATCTCACCTCGCAGGTTTGTCCGGTTCCTCGTCAGCTGAGCAGCGAGTTGCGAGGAGCCTCGATTTATAGCAGCCCGTTTGGAAACAAACCCGAGCTGCGCTTTCATTTTAGTGGAAGAGAAACACATCGAGCGTTTCTTCCTCCCCGCCTTCGTCACGCGAACGTGAGTCAGTCAAGTCGCCGGTTCCGTCCGGGTTCGGCTCACCTGTCACAGCGGGTCGTGGGCGCGGTAAACAGAACACAGCTGACTTTGTGTGAAACGGGAAGTTTCGATGCTCTTCGCTCACTTTCATTACGGCCGCGATACCGGAAGGTGAGTCCCGGTTTGGAGAGCACGCGACGCAGATTCGGTAGATTAAAAACTATGATAAAAAAAAAAAATTAAACTATAAATAAAATATATGTTTCTATATTGGAGGTATTTTTTGGGTTACTTTTTTGTCATTATTAATCTGTTAGCTACTTTATTTCGCTAACTAGTCCTAGTTTGGTGAATTTAAAAGTTCAGGTGAAGGTTGTTGGTTTAATCTGTTTCCATGTCTCGGCCGGCAGAGGGCGCCAAAGCTGACGTGTTTCAGTGGATTGTTGTGATCAGCTGATCTCTTCCGCGTCAGAGAAAATATTTACTTTGACTTGCTTTGTGTTAGAAGAGATCTAACTTCTTGCCTTCTGTTTTTCAGAAAGACTTTATGCGCTAATTTCAAACCACTTGTTACATTTTTAAGCAGTGGAGAATAAACCGGAAAGCAGCTGAAATATTTAATGTAATTCAGTAAGGACATTCAGAAATACATTTTTTTTTTTTTTTTTTAACATACTTTTATTGAATCCTGGAAGGTTTGTCTCATGAATTGATTTAAAAAATAAAAAACAAAACAAAAAAAAAAAAAACAGAGCTGGGTGTGGCCCGTCGGCCAAAAGCGTTTTGCCAAGTTTAATAATCATGGTTGCACCATCGAATGTGACGCTCCTCGTTATAATTACAGTGAACTTTTCAAAGAAGAAGAAGTTCTCTGAGCGGGTCGAGACCTGCTGAGAGTTGTATTTCAAACGTGATCAATTACAATTTTAACGGTGGAACTCGACTCGATGTCGTGCTTTGATTGTTGATTCCGAGTTGCACGACTGTTTGTCATGATGCAAAGCACTAAATGCCTTAGTGCTGAAATGTGCTTCACAAAATTTGATTGCCATGTGACCGCAGACGGAGCCACACACGCCCTGCATGACGCTCCATCAGGTGAGCCTCATGTCAGTCAGCAGCTCCCTCAGACTGATGAAGCAAGACAGGCAGCATCTACACAAAGGCACTAAAAAGACTTTGGACGTTTTTAGTTTTGGGAGGAAAATAAAAATAAACATATTGTTCCATCGGGTTTAAGCTGAATAACATGCTACACCTGTTGTACCTGAACTGGTCAAAGAACCGAGTGAAATCTAAAGTCTGGTCCTTCCAAGTGTAAACCACGCACTAGAACACGTTTATCTCCTTTCACAAGTCAAGCAAAAGACAAATTTTCAGTATAAACATAAAATCCCTCTGTGGTTTCTGTGATTTGGTGTAAATAAGAGATTTCAGGAATGTATAGAAAGTTAAGCTTTAATGGTTCGTACAAATAGACTGAGCCGCACTTCTCACAGAAACAAAGTGCACAGCTGCAGGACTAAATAAATGAAACGGGTCTCATTCTCCGATTACAAAAAAGATAATTTAACCCTCATGTCATTGTTTAATATCTCCATTGATTTAGAGGTGCATGAGGACATAAAAGAAGCCACATTTATCCAAACTCAGAACCGTTTCGTTTCTGCATCGCTTTCAGAGTATAAGACGTTTTCCGTTCGTAAAAGTACATTTAATTTACGTTAAAAGTACTCATCATGACATTGCCCCTATCGGGTCTCCACACCTTATACAGCTCCTGCAGCATCTTGGCGTCCTCCACTGCATTATGAGCATCGTAGGATTTCCCCAGAAAGTTCCTGACTAAAGAAACCTGTGAATAGCCCCTGATGTTCGGGAAGAGTCTCTTGCTGAGCAGGAAGGTGTCCAGGAAGCCCGACACCACATCCAGGAACTGAGGGAACAGCTCGTGTTTCGTCATCACTCTGGTGAGCACGGGCGCGTCGAAACGCATCACACTGTGGGCCGCCAGCACCACGGGGCCTCGGAAGGAGCGCAGGAAGTCGATGAAGGAGGTCAGAAGGTCAACGATTGGGACGGTTTCCACGGGAGACCCGCGGAGGAACAGGCGACCGGAGTGCACTCTGAAGCCTGTGACCTCCGTGGCGCCCTCGTCAATGTTTCGATGAGGGACCGTGTGTCTGTTGAAGACCCTCTCCTCACAGACAGCGGCCAGTTGGATGATGTCACACCGTGAGATATCTAAGCAAAGGCAAGAATAAGAGCAGCTTAAAATCCTCCAATGACGGCAGCAAGAAAAGTTTTATTCCATTTAAAGTTCCAGATCCTTTTAATGACATGCAAATATGACTCGTAATATGGAATATATTGGAGTGGTTGGGATAGAGACCCACTGCTCAGAATTCAGTCAGCAACAAAAAATACAAAAGGCATATTTATGCTCAACACATTGCATTAAAAATAAAGACAGTACATAAAAACATTTGTATCCATAAATGGCATTTTGTCCGTTTTATTTTATTCCTATTTGCATTTGTGTTTAGTTTAATAAACAAAAATCCAGTGCATCGTCTGTGTTCAATTATATTATTTTGAAACTGCTTTATTTGCAGTCATTGAACTGCTAGTGCTAATCTATTCCACTTGCAGCTCAGAAGCTGAATTAGGTAGCATTAGAAACATCAGAGAAAAACAGTTTATTTAGCAAAAGCTGTTTAAAATAAGCACATTATATCATAATTTTTTCTTTAAAAAGTAGTTTTGATAAATCACAAACAAAAACAGTAATTTAATAATAATCACACTTGAACTAGTCCTGAGACTGTGATTTACGATACGAGTGTCGTGTGTAATCTGGGTGTGTGGGTCAGATTACCTAATCCAGTGGCCTCCAGGTCAATGAAAACAATGATTTTTTCAGCCATCTGGAATCAAATCAATTAAAGCTTCAGTTACACACAGCTGCACTGAACAAAAATATAAAGCGCCGCATGCCAAGTGTTGTTGCCATGCGGAGTTAGCAACTGGAAATGTTATATTTCTCTTGACTTGTGTACATCTTTTATCCAACCTGCTGCCAGAGTTTTTTGTTTTTTTTTTACTAAGTGCAGGGTGGGGCATGTTGCTGATCAGACAAAATGAGCAACACCTGGACAATAAAACCCTAAAATGTGACATGAAGGCTCAGATGTCTCAAGTTATGCGGGATATGCAGCAGCAGCAGCTGCACGGCTCTGTGTCCATCATCAGACCAGAGGCCGTTTCTGAGTTCATTTCCAACAGACCAGCGACGCACACAGCCGACGGGTCTATTGATCAGCACAAGGGCCACATCACCCCTCAGACTGTCTGTAACCACATACAACCAACAGCTGAATCAGCTGCTAAGTGCAGTCAGGTTCTCCAGAGTCCTGCTAATGACCTCATTATTTGACTCAGGTGTGTTAAAGTGGAGATGCATCTAAATGAGTTGTGCGTCCCTGACCTACAACAAGCCAACTGGGTGAAAATCAAATTCCTCAACCTGAACCAGTATATATAGTTTCTCTATATATTGCGTAACCCAAACGTTCATAAAACCCTCATATTCAACATGGGGCGCTTATACTTCTGTTCAGTGTACATGAAAAACAAGTTGAGAAAAAAAAAACAACAAATTAAATCAGTGAATGTGAGCAGATGGACCTCCAGTCACTAGAACATGAGCGAATAAATCTCACCTCACAGGTATGTCTGGTTCTCCCTCGGCTGAGCAGAGAGTTGTGAAGCAGGCCGGAGCAGCGGGAGGGCCACTGAGCTGGAGGGCCACTGAGCTGCAACCTTTAGCTGCACCCTTTAGCTGCACCAACACCTGAACGGAATAATGAGGTCATTAAGGCTCTGGAGGTCTCCTCCTTCTGTGAAGGAGGTAATTAAGCCGTTTCAATCCGGTGTTTTGTCCCCGAGACCCCGGAGGACCGGGGTTTGACCCCATGTGGTTTATAGCAGCTCGTTTGGAAACAAACCCGAGCTGCCACTAATTTTTGTGGAAGAGAAACACATTGAGCGTTTTTCGTCACGCGAACGTCAGTCAGTCAAGTCACCGGTTCCGACCCGGTTCCGCTAACCTGTCACAGCGGGTCGTGGGCGTGGAACAACAGAACACAGCTGACTTTGTGTGAAACCGGAAGTTTCGATGCTCTTCGCTCACTTTCATTTCGGCCGCGAGACCGGAAGGTGAGTCCCGGTTTGGAGAGCACGCGACGCAGATTCAGTAGATTAAAAACTATAATAATACAAAATTAAACTATAAATAAATTGTATGTTTCTATATTGGAGGTCTTTTATTTTATTTTATTTTTTTATTTTTGGTTAATTTTATTGTCATTATGAACCTGTTAGCTACTTTATTTTGCTAACTAGTCCTACTTTGGTGAGTTTAAAAGTTCAGCTGAAGGTTAATCTGTTGATTCCATGTCTCGGCCGGCAGAGGGCGCCAAAGCTGACGTGTTTCAATGGGTTGTTGTTGTGATCAGCTGATCTCAGCCACGTCAGAGAAAAGGTTTACTTTGAATTGCTTTGTGGTGTCAGAATCTAATCGCTAATTAATAGTCTTTTGTTGTTGTTGTTAAGAAACACTTCATGCTTTAATTAAAAACACCTTGTTTATTCATTTATTTTTCTAAATACTGAATAAACCAAATGAGTAAAATGATTTAATTTAGTAAGCATATTCAGAAGTATGCATTTACTATGCTTTATTTATTTATTTTTTATTACTTCTAAACACTGAACTGAATTAAAAGGAAGATATTACGTAGAGCTACACAGAGTCAACTATAAACCTCAGTGTGGCAACTTAATGCAGTCTGAAATACAACCAAAACCTGGAGGACATATTAAAAATGTTGCCGACTGGTTAATCTACTCCATCTTAAGTCCAGAGCAGACCAGCTTTTTTATTTTGTTTGTTTTGTTTTGGGGTGGGTTTTTTTTTTTTTTGCTGCTTTTGCCACTACTAGATGATCAATATATTTAAAAAAACCTGATTGTCTTTGCTGGTGCAAAATAATATTAGGGTTACTGTGGAGAAAAACAAAATATATTTTAGAATTTAATTTTAGAAGTCTCAGAAAAGGGTCAACATTTTTCAGCCTTTTTTCAATAGATGATGATGAATACCGGGCCCAGTAATTTTATTTAGAAGCGCACTTCCAAGCGAGGCCAGCAGATGGCAGAGCTTTAGGACTGGTTGCTTATCAACTCCCATAGAAATAGAATGTTTTTCCAGTGGCATCAATGACATCAGCAGGGATGTCATAACGCTATGACACCACAAAGGAATCTCACTCTTGAATGTAGCTCACTGACAGAGTTTTGTCAGACCTGTTCCACAGTTCTACTGCAGCAGATCACTCTACACAGCACGTTAGCAAGCCATTGAGACAAGCGACATATCAGTTCCAGATATTGTACGCATTTCAGAGCAAGAACACCAACATGAAACAACAACAACTTTCATGTCAACATGAAGCTTTTCCATCTAAGCTCTCATGGGTCGACATAATGGACCTCGGTGTCCAGGTCGACTACGACGCTGTCGTTTTCCCTTGTGAGGACGACAGCGGCAGCCCCTTTGAGCCGGAAGATGTAACATCAGAGATCCAGGGGGAATCAAGTCCTTCCGGCCACTTTGAGAATCCAACATCTTCAGAAGTCCAGCAGAAAACAACTCGGTCTGCTGGCTATGAGATCACCCCCTCAGTGGAAGTCGAGGACGAGACAAACCAACACGTCCTCGATCTCACAAAGCAGGTGGATGATCTTAAAAACGAGTTGCAGAGCAAGATCTTTGACCTCCAAGAGGAACGAGACCGGAGGATTGCCTATCAGGCTCAAGTCCAATCCCAACAGGAGGAAATTCAAAGACTGCAGAACTTGTTGCAGAAAGAACGTCAGCAGCACGTCAAACAAGATCATGACAGAAAGCTGGCAGAGACGACAAGTGGCTCAAGGGCTTCTTGCTCTAAAGCTACAGCTGACAAGGAACTTCTTCGACAGCTCGATTACTTCAAAAGGGAGGCTGTAAAACATGCCTCCCACAATAAGGGTCTCATTGAAGTAATGGTCGAAGAGTATAGAGTGAGGCTGAACTATGAGGAGCAGCTCAAACATCACGCTGAGCAGGCTTCTAAATTCGTAGAACAGGAGGCAACAGTGAGGTCGCTTCAGGGTCAGGTTGCAGACCTGAAGCTGAAGTTACAACTTGCTATGGAAACTAACCATCCTGAAGTTTCCACCCGACCAGAGGCTCCCCTGCAAACAGAGGAGTCCAGGGAAAGAACGACCATGAATCAGCCGGAGGTCTCCATCCATAGCCCGGCTTGGCCTTTGCACCGACCAACACCCAGGTTGCAAAGAGAGGAGACCACGCAAACCCAGACCTCCACACAAACCTGGAGGTCCGAGGACGGACAGACGCCCATGCAACCAACCACCACCACTGGTTCCATGGAGGGCCTTCGAGTTGGCATCGGCAGGAAGGGCAAACTATGCCCGGCTCGGCCTTTGCGCCGACCAACACCGGGGTGGTCCTAACCTCGGTTACTATCCAAACCCAGGTTAGGCTAAAACTCTGGATTAATGAATTGATTAATTGGTCACTCTAAATTGTCTTAAGGTGTGAATGTGTGTGTGTAAGGATAAGTGTGTTAGATGATGGATGGATGAATATTTGTTAAAAGAGTCCGACAATAGAAAATGAAATCTGAAAAGCCAGAGGACTTTTCACAGAGAATCTGTGAAAAGTCCTCTGGCTCTGCTACTGTCCAGAAACAACCAATCAGAACCAAAGGTTAAGCTTTTGGTTCTGATTGGTTTCTAATGTGTTGAATGTGCTCAACACACTAATGTGTGTTGAGCACACAATAGTGTGCTGTGCTCAACACACTAATGTGTGTTGAGCACAGCACACATTAGTGTGCTCAACACACTAATGGTGTGTTGAAATACAACCTTGTTAGGTTGTATTTCTGCAATTGGCAGAAATACAACCTAACATTATGTCATCATTGTTTATTTATAGAATGATTTAGAAGCAAAATACTATCCAGATTTGTCAAAACTATTTCGACCCATATTAGAACTTTCCATTGATTTCCCTTCATTTTAGTAGCTGCGAATTTGTCCAACCCACATATTTTCCCCTAACCCTAAACAATACTAGTCTATTCCTAAACCTACCATTAACTAAAACTTAATTTGGATCTTACCTCTAAACATTACCCAAATCAATGAGTCCATCATATTAGGACCAGGCTTTGGTCCTAATATGATGGAACTAAAGCAGTGTTTCTCAATTCCCCTCCTCAGGGAGATCACCTGCCTGAGGTGTGTGGCAGAAGGTGATTCCCCTTCTGCCACACACCTAGATTGAATCTGTGGGTGACTAACAGGCTTCTGCAGTACTTGATCACTGCAGAAGAGGTCATGCAATCATTTGGATCAGCTGTTCTGAAATAGAGACGCATCTAAAACATGCAGAGCAGGGAATGCCTGAGGATTGGAACTGAGAAACACTGACCTAATGTGACACTGGACATATAAAGGTGCGTTCACCCCAAATGCATTTTGAGCATCGGGCGCGTCTGGTTTTCAGTCTATGTGGAGGCACTTTGAACCGTTTGGCATCAAGCGCATCCAACACTCCACATAGACTTTGAATGTAAACTGGGCTTTCCTGACACTCAAAACGTGTTTGATGTGAATGGACCAGTAGAATGTTCGGTTCCACTGGTAACAATGACATCAGCAGTGATGACATCACTCTTTGATCCATCAAACGAATCTCTCTCCTGAGTGAAGCACACAGGCTGTTTTTACAGACCCGTTCCTGTTTCAGACTCTTAAGTTCTAATTTATGAATCTTCTACCAGAGCATTGGGAAAATTATCTGAAGGCAGAATCAGTCCAGTACAGGTTCACATTCTCAGGTGAGCCAGACTCACCTGGTATAAAGTTAATTTTTCGGTACTGGAATTACACCAAAGATAAATTAGTTTAATCAAAGGACGTCATGAATATGTGAGCATGTACTCGCTCAAATCAATACATCTCTGTCTGATCAGGACATTTAAAGATTGTACGATTAGATGTTCTTGCAGGTCTTAGTTAAGAAGTCAATGAATAAGTGACGATCAAGCTGGAAGACGCTGACGTTTGAATCGACAACGCTAAGTAATGGAGGAGTTTTTAACTGCAGTGTCTGCTCTAACAATAGACTCCATTAGCATCAAGTACCGACTAATGCAACCGGCTGGACCAAGAAATCACACCACTCACTTATGGTTGGCTGCAAATGTTTTTTTTTTGTGCCTTTTTTTAATAAGCAGATGAAATTTCCCCCCGTAAAGTTGTTTTTTTTCCTTACAACAATAAAGATGTTTAAATCATTTTAAAAAAAAGAAAACACAAATTGCACCTTATATATACTTAACCATGTCCACTTTTTTTTTTTTCTGCAACACTTCTTTTTTTCACCGTTTTCCCTGCGCAAAAGAAAAACCAAACAAACAAAAAGACAGAACCGGGTGTGGCCTGTTGGGGGTAAAAAAAAAAAAAAAAACAGAAAAATGTTGCCATGATTAATAACTGGTAATGAAAGGATAATATATCCTATTTATAACAGACTCTTTTCCAACTAATGTACATCGCAATGCCATGATCATAAATAGTACATACACTGTGTATAAAAAGAGGAACAAAACAACGACTGAAAGCGAGGCATGCCTTCCAGTGACAGTTACATTCACTTTTTCCTTTTTTAAATCGTTTTTATTTATTTATTTATTTTTTTTTATTTTTTATTTTATTTTTTCCAGAATGTCATATGGGAACACGACACAAATATTACTGTGAAGATAACTGAGCGAGGAGTGGTTTTTGTTCTTTCAGCTCACTTCCAGAAGCAGATTCACTTTTTCTTTTAATCCTTACAGGTTAATGTATTTTATAACATTTAAAGAAAAAATTACAGTGCCTTGCTGAAACACTCGCGCCCCTTCAGCCGCATCGCGGCCTCGAACCCCGGATGGATTTTTTTTTTTTTTATGTTCGGTTCCGCAAACCAAACACGAGACAGAAAACTCTCCAGGGGCGCGAAGGCTTCCGCGACGCACCGCACGCCGCCGAGACCGGTCAGCTGATTAACACCGAGGGAGTCAGCGTGATGACGTCATGGTAGGGACGCAGCAGGTGAGGAAGGGGTGGGGTTAGTCGCTACTTGTTTTGGTTAGCAGGCAGATTAAATGCTACGTATCACAGCGAGAACCCGGAGAGAAGAGTTCGGACAAGAGCTACGGTTCTGACGGGAAGGAGCGGAGCAGGTTGAGCGGCTCAGAGGAGATAATGGACGGTTAAAGTGTGTCGGTAAGCGCGAGGCCACAGACGCCCCTCCCCCCTAGTGAGTTAGTGTGACCGGAAACGGGTTTCACCGTTTCCGAGAGAAATCCTTGTGTGTGAAATGAGGAGTAGGAGAGGCTACATATGCACAGAGGAAGAAGAAAGAGAGAGAGAGAGAGAGAGAAAAAAAAAATGGCTTTCATCGTAACAAAACCAATATTAACAAAACATGACATCTTTGATATCAATAAACACCTATGACACAGCAATATCGTACATTAAAAACAAAAAAACAAGAAAAAAAAAATTCAAGTCCTGATGCAGTAACACTGATGTCTCCAAATTAAACCTGTGCTGAAAACAAAAAAGGCAAGTACAGAAACACACACACACACACACACACACACACACACACACACACACACACACACACACACACACACACACACACACACTTCCTGCCAGCCGGCCAGTGTCGCCTCTTTCCCAAACTGGCTCCGGGAAAAATGGCCGCAACGCAAGAGGAATCGAAAGTGGAACCTGAATCTCTAACACTTCACTTTACGAGAAAAAAAAATAATATAATATATATATATATATTTAAAAAAAAGGACACAGATCAGGAACAACTGGGAGCAGCTCTGGACTCTCTCTCTCTATGTACATTTACGTCCTCTGAAACATCATCATAATAATAATAATAATAATAATAGTAATAATAATAGTACAGTTCTGACAGTCTGTTCTAAGGGATGTAAGGACAGGAGAGGAGGAGAAGCGTGCAGCCTCTTGGCTGGTGTGTCCTGTGTAAACGTGATGAAAAGCACACTTAGCTTGGCGCTGGTTCCACCAGTTCAGTCAGTATGGCTACATTTCTTCTGGGTGGCTTTACCCACCCGCCCACATGCTGAAAAGTAAAGATGGGGCGTTGTAAGATTTGGCTTTGCAGGAATTTATTTTAAAGTAACACCGCCACCCCCAACAGTATGTTTTCTTGCCCCTCTCACTGTTCCTTTAAGTGACCCCTGGTACACCTGCAGGGGTCTTAAAGTACTGAGATGTCCTAACTTCATATTGGCCGGTCATCAAGTCCGCTTCTCTTGACCGTCTGCCGCAGTGTCCCTCCTCGTTGTCGCTCCCCCGATTCGCTCAACTTCGACTGGGTCAGAGGGTGACGGGGTTTGGGCAAAGAGGAGGGCCTCCGAACTGACCCCATAATTCCCTTCAGAAACCGGCAGCAGCTGGTCTTCGTCACCCACTTCGCCATCACACCATAAACTCGTTATTGCTGTACAGAACCAGCTGCTGTGGGCCTGGCCCGAAGTCCGACTCCCTCTGATGGCTCCCCGAGGAGTCGCGGGGGAGCTACGGCTCAGCCTGAGCCTGAGGCGAGTCTTTCCGGTCCTTTGGCCGTCCTCCGGTTCCGCCAGCGGAGCCCCCAGGCTGCAGGAGGTGAGCAGGGGCCCGGAGGAGGACGAACGGAAGCGGTAGTGGGGGGACGGGGAACCGGAGGCTATGGAGGAGAGGGAAGAAGAGGGCTGGTAGGAGGAGGAGACGGTAGAGCTGGAGTCCACTGAGTCCTGAGAGTCCGGCTGACGACGCAGAGTCCGTCTGGTCTTTACCTCGGACTTCCTCGATCGATACGTCCCGCGATCTGACGAGGACAGAGCAGAGGAATTGATAAAAGAAGCACAGACCTGCGCCGAACAATGATGTACGGCCATTGCTTGTGTTCTATTGTCTTGTCTTTAACCTTCAATCTACCCCAGCAAATCCAAAAACTTGGATTTTTCTCCCACGGTAAGAAAGGACAATAAATTATACTAGATGTGATGAACAGGAAGTAACCCAGAAAGGAACCTTGTGGGACACCAGTGATGAGTAAAATGGAGATTTTGTTGAGAGGAGCGAGAGAGATGAGACCTAAACCAGTCGGTGACGCCAACAGAAGATGATCTGACCAGTAGAATACCAATCAGTGATTGAATGTGACTCCAGTGTAAAAAGCACTGAGTGGCCAAAACGACTGGAAAACGCTCTGCAGAGGTTCAGTCCATTTACCATTTACAGATCTTTCCATTGACGTATTCTGCTCAGAGTTCAGCTCTGAGTCTCGATCTCCTCTCGTGTTTCTGTAGCCTAAATCAAAACCGTTTTGCTGCCCTGTGAACTGGAAGAAAACTTATTTTGCTTATGCAAATTACAGCACATCAATAGGTAGCACTTTACTTAAAGTAGGTATGAACAACTGATGATGGTAGGTTTAATACGTCCCTTGGCCAGAATGTGCTTAAGTATTTATATTCAGAGAAATCCCAAAATCTTAGTATAACTCGCCTGCAATAGGCCAATAACTCTTATAGATAATACAATGACCTCATAACATGCATTCATTGGAAACAAATGTAATTCAAATATATGCCCCAAGAAAGTGCAGCCTCGTAAGCCTATTGCCCCCTTAAGCCTCTTCTAAAGTCTGCATCAGTGTTTGACACACAAACTCACTCACCAGAGGGGTCAGATGCGGCTCCTTCCGTCTCCATGGTGATGTTTTCAGAGCTGTCTGCTGTGCCGATGGAGGCCTCCGATTCAGGCGTTTCGTCGTCGGACGCGCGCGGCTCCAACACCAACATCTCGTACGTCAGCTCCTCCCTGAGAGCACAGAAACGCAGCAAAGAATTGACTTCCTGGCTCCTCGCTCCGGAGCCTCCCTCAGGCTTCATTTGTCATGTCTCCGTACTTCTCTTTCTGCAGCAATCCGTGAGGATCCGCTCCTCCTGCTGCATGGCCTGCTGCTGCTGCTCGTTGATCCCCGTTTCTCCTGCTGCCTCCTCTCCCCCTCCGGCTCCTCCCACTCCGTCTCCTTCTGCTTTAGGGCTCAGAGGAGGCGAGGGGATGTGGGAGCTGCTTTGCCGAACACGAACTTTGTTCTGTTAAGGTTTAGACGACACACACAGGAAAAAAACCAAAACGTTTAGCCTGACCAACAACTTTGTTGAAGCAGAGGAGACGGTTTGAGTTGCTCTAAGCTCAGCTTACAGTTTTTTGACCACATGGTGACAATACAGACACACTGATCACACTTAACACCATCACTGCTAAAATCTAGGAGCGCTGCTGCGGCACACACACAAGCACTTCATCATAGACACACACGCGCGCATGAATTACCTTTAACTAGGCTGCATGTTAGCTCGTTGTGTGGCGGAGCAGAAAGCAGAGCGATCAGTGGAGCTAACCCAGTCAGACTCCTTCTGAGCGTACGCAGCAAACACACACAGCTACATGGCAACGCAACAAGTTGGCTGGTTCCTAAACCGCTGCCGTGTTCCCCGCCTACAACATTCAGCAGCCAGTTTCAGGAAATTAATCCATCCATCCATTTTCCGTCACCCTTCTCCCTAACGGGGTCGGGCGTTGCTGGTGCCTATCTCCAGCTGCGTTCCGGGCGAGAGGCGGGGGATACACCCTGGACAGGTCGCCAGTCTGTCGCAGGGCAACACAAAGACAAACAGGACAAACAACCACACACACACACACTCACACCTATGGAGAATTTGGGAAGGCCAATTAACCTGACAGTCATGTTTTTGGACTGTGGGAGGAAGCCGGAGAACCCGGAGAGAACCCACGCATGCACAGGGAGAACATGCAAACTCCGTGCAGAAAGACCCCGGGCCGGGATTCGAACCCAGGACCTTCTTGCTGCAAGGCAACAGCGCTACCCACTGCGCCACTGTGCAGCCCCTCAGGAAATTAATGCTAATGCTAAAAGAAACCAGCTAATATATTTGAACCTGTCAAGTCCGAGCCCGGTTTGACAATCCTTCCGAAAACTAGGTCAGGTCCAAAAGTTACTGAACGGTTTCGATTTCGAATGTTTACAGCTAATGCTAGCTACTTGCCCCCAACAATTAAGCCCAACCCTGGTAAAGATGTGTAGTGGCAACATAACATCAGGTGTTACTGCGTTAGCATAGCCTCACACTTAGGAGGCTGTCTGCAGAAAGATGCGACCGATTGGTCACCTACATACTCATGGATCTGTAGTGTGCTAAAGCAGGACGGGTGACCCTCAAGTGGTGTGCAACGTGTGTGAAAGGTGTTTGTGAATACGAGCGCCCTGCAATCCCGTGACCGTACATCGACTGTTTGGCTTTGGGTGAAGTATGGGAGATTGCATGGCATCATTAGTGGTGAAGAAAAATTCAGTCTTTGCCTCGACTTTGAGTACGTCTTGAGTAATTGTACCTGTAAAATTATTAGTGGTATAATCATTGCTAGCCATGACAATTCCTTTGACAATGTTGACCTTGCCACCATGCTACGAGCGAAGCTATGCTAGATCTTTACCAGGAGTCATTGGCTTTTGATTCGATGGGTCTAAGATTGAGATATTTGGCAACAAAAAACTGGGTGGATCTAGTGTAAAAGATCTCATTAACTTGTGGATCTTGGACCTTTCAACATGTTTTCATTCAAGTCTTCTCAAGTCCACTGGTTTAATATGCCGACTCCAACTGTGAGTTACCGGCTTTTATGTCAACAAACACAAGTTCGAATGATCACTGGGTCGGTCAGTGTTAAGTAACGTTGTTTAATGTCATTGATTCATATTGCTTTAGACTGATGGGCTGCAGTGTACCACCTGTCAGCCTAAACACAAGATACAAAAATACCTAGACAGACAAAAAAAACAAACAAACAAACAAAAAAGATCAGCCACTTAACAGAGAACAGCTGTCAATGGACATCAACAGACATTATGGGAGCGAATAGACGGACAGGACAGGACTGGTGGTGGGCAGGCACATGGTGTGGGCGGGGCATACATACCGGGGTGGCAGAGCGGGTAATGCTCATAAACCTAACAGCAATTAGTACAGGTTTCTGGAGGGGGAGGGATGGGGAAATGGAGGAAGGAAGGAAGGAAGGAGGACAGATCAGGGTCAGGGATCGCTGATGGTAGTCACATCAGAACGGCTTTGGTCAATTAAAGGGTAAGAAGAAAAGTAGACTTTAGGTATATATATTAAACTGAACTCGTTGCTTTTGGAGGACATGAAATTAATTCCCTTCATCAAACATTGAGAGGTCGTTTCTACTAATTGCATCTTTCGTGCTAGTTGCACTAGTGACGATAGTCAGGAATTGGGCAGAGAGAGAAGAGGGTGAGATGTGCAGGAAAGGCCTCCAGGTCATGTGTCGAACCCCGGATGAGTGCTTTGAGAAGCGACAGTGTCAGCGTACGGAGTGATGCGTGGTGCGGAGGAAGAGAGGGCGTACGTCACGGCTTTACAACTGAAATCTAAACTAAGTAGAACGAACATCAACCGTTTTTAGGAATTTGCCTCGATTTGAAAGCGAAATATTCATAACCCTTGAACCTTTTCACAATTTGTCACTTCACAACAGAAAGTAGTGAATAATTTGTAAAGTGGAAAGAAAATACACATGAGTGAACTTCGTCTTAATTAATAACACATGATAAATCTTGCTGAGTCAATATATTTAACATAATGGAGTCAAAATTCAATTAGTGCTTTAGGGTTCGTGCAACTAACTTTTTAGCTAGCAGTGGCCAAAACATATATTTATATCCTTTTCCTTTAGTTTCACAATTTTTCACTACTCTGTGTTGAAAAAGTTCAAAGGGTGTGAAAACTTTACAAGGGACTGCAATCCCACAATATGCTCCTCACAGGTCAGCATTTCCTTCTGATATGTTTATTTTCTTCTTTGGGGTGAAAGAAGAAAAGATGCGTATCATTTGTCTACATATAAAGACATATTTACACATGTGTTGAAAAATGTTTTAGTTTTGTTTTAAACGGTTTGGATGAAGATGCAAATGAACTCCTGCCATGGCTGAGGAGGAAACCATGCCAGCTGCTCATGGAGCAGGACACTGCGGGACGGGGGGACGGGTCCAGAAACGGCGAACATGACGATCATCTACGGCTGCAGTATTGATCTCAACAGGGCTGAAACTCATGAGGCGGGTCTTACCAGGGACCTCCGGATGTGGGTCAGCCTGCTCTTGGCTTTGCTCTCTGCAAACTCCAGACTGCTGATGTCCTTCAGACGAGCTTTGTACTTGCTCATCTGCTCGTTGATGATCAGCTCCACACACCTGCGGACGAAGACCCGATTCATTCAGAGAGAAACCGAGGTCAAAGTGGTGGAGCACAGGAGGAAGGGGAAAAATCAAAATGGACAGAAAGTGATCTGCACTTCCAGGAATATACACAGATGGAACAATTTTCCAATCCTAGTAGACCTCCTGCACCTCCAGAGCTTTCTTGAGGGGTAAAGTTTTTTTTTTTAATTATTATTATTTAGAAGCCAATGTTGAAAAGTTAGCTTTGAGTACCAATCCATGTGGGAAAAACAGGAACAGCCTTTCATGCAACTCAGCTGAAAGACCCTTGCAGGGGTTTGTGAATCCAGAGGACTGTTTGGAGCCAGAGCGAGACGTACGCTGTGGTTTTGCTGATGTCCTGGACACTCTGCAGCGGGTCGATGGTGTCCGGGCAACGGAGAATGCAGGGAGCAAAGACGATGGCGAGAGCGTTGGCGGACATCCTGTTGGTCTCCTCCTGCAGGGAAATCCTGCAACACAACACAGGAAAAACACACCCTGAGAGAGTGCAATGCAGGCTTCAGGAGTACAGCACTGAACAAACACAAAGAACTGAACCAGGTCGTTTTTGGGCCCCATCTCCTACCTGACCAGGTGGAAGATGAGGCGCTCCAGGGTGCTGAGGTGTGTCCGGCTGAGCTGGTCGATGACAGAGTACACGCCTTGGATCACCTCCCGCTTGTCCGGTTGGCCTGGAAACACAAGGCCAACATCAGGAGCTCAAACCGGGTTCCTACACATCACGTTAGGTCAAAACTCCAGTTTTTCAGCTGCAGGTTTCCAGAGGTTCCAGTCATTTCCAGCCAACATGGAGGTACGAACACGATGTATGGATGGATGGTTACAGAACAGGAAATGAATTCTGAGCAGATGAACGGTTTCCCATAAGTATCCAGACTTAAAAAAACTTTCCTAAAATCCAGATCTTCCCAGTCTGTCTGAACGGCGTCGCCTTCTGAAGCATCATAAAGGTAAACCAACGGCTACAGGCGGCGCCTTTATGCAGAAAACAAAGAGCTAAAGAGCTTACCCATGGCTCTGAGGAACTCTTCGTACAGTTCAAAGGTCATGAGCGGGCTGGGCAGGTCACGGAGCCACTGTTTGAGAACGCTGGCAATGACATGGATGTTGTAGTCGTCCAGAATGACGCTGCTCACATCTGGAGCAACAAGAGAAGATTGGATGGATGAACTCCCACTGAGCGTGAGGAATAACTAGCGGGTTAGCTAGCAAACATGGAAGACACTTGTAACCCGAGCTATTCAGTCAGAAAAGACTTGGAGCAGGAAGGCAGGATTAGTTTTGTATTAGAAATCCACAGATGACTATTATTTATGGATTTTATGTTTTATTGACTGTGAATCTTAAAAGCTAAAATTCTGATCCTCTTTCTGACAACACTCTTCGGTGTGGAGGCTGTAGCTGCAGGATGGAGACTCAAGTAGCCATTTTGATTTAATTTAAGTTCATTTCGATAGGGACACGTCGACACAAACAGAACAGCAGTCCCATGTTTGCGTCACAGTGCTTACAAAGCATACATCTAAAAACTAGTCAAAATGTAAGTAATAATCAGTGTTGTGAGCATCGATGAGGTGTTGAGAAGACGTAGGAAGCTTCAACAGGGAGCTGAACACGGCAACGCATCTCACCTGTGTCCAGGCCCTGTCGGAGTTCTTTGATCTTATTGGTGGAGCCCGACTTCCTGTAGATTCCCTCCGTGTAGAGGCCGTGCATCTCGATGTAGTTGATGAGTTTCTCCACCAGCTGGGGAACGGCGCGCTCCTCACTGGTCAGTCGAGACAACTCCACGCCAAACTGACGGGACGACAGCTCCGGGTCGTACTACGCACACACACACACCCACGCACACACACACACACAAACACGCACACACACAAACACGCAAACAAACAAACAAACAGGATAAAAATGGCAGCCAAAACAGAACATTTGTGAATCAGGGCTGGGTCATTTCGCTTGTTTACAACAACCATCCCTGAAAGTAAGACACATGTTTACTTTAGTGCTGCGTAGGTTTTTGTTACATTGCAGGAAGAATCGAAACAGGCAGGTTTATGCAGACCAGGACTTTATATTTCAGAGTTCACACAATGCATCACTCAAAAACAAATTAAATGATTCATTCCTTTAGTTTGGTTTTTCCAGCAAAATCTGAAAGTGTTCAAACATCTTAATGCAGTTAAATGTGAAATCCAGTGCAGACTTTTTTTTTGATAGTGAAGTCTCCTAATTTGTAAATCGAGTCCATCTGGGCGAAACCCAATCTTAGTATGAAAGCAGCTGTTCTGGGAAGGCTCCGAGGGTTTGCATCGTCATGGCCAAGGAACACAGCAGACAGACAGATCAGGGTTTCAGGATATAAAACAGCTCGTCAATGGGTTAAACATCTGCAGCTAATCGCAGTTTAACTGACAAAATAAGCAACATTTTCAATTCAAAAGCCCTTCTTGCTGCTAAATCATTCAATAACAAGATACATGAGCTCAACAGAAAATACATTTACTGTTTTTAATCAGCTATTTAACCCCCAAATTGGTGCAAAGTGCTATTCTACCCATTCAACTGTAAAGTGTTTCAGGAACGTTCATGGAACCTCTTTAGAAATGTGGATGCTAACGTTAGCGTTTGCTGACACAAAATGTTTAGCATTGAGGTGCTATTTTAGCTTCACTGACAGGCTAGCTGCTTTTAGCACAACTTGAACAGGAGACTTTTCTAGCGTCCAATCGGATCGTTTTTCTTGAGTGGGCCAAGAGAACAGGGTTTGTTGTCCGTTGTTGTTGTTATGGATGTTGCTTGTGGATTGTACCACAATCTAAAGATTCCAGGTCTTTATGTGTTAAACATTTTAATTAAGTTAAAATGTATGCAGAAAAAAGCTAAGCACAGGAAGTCCTGGGTCAAAAACACACTAATAAACCTAGTGACCAAGACAAAGACTAAAATGGTTTAGATCAAACTATTTTTGTTGGAATTCAATATTCAGACTGAAATCCAAGAAAAGTGCTTGGATTTCATTTTTGAGGCAACACTTCCAAAATGATGTTCACCGATTCTCATTTTCCAGTAAAACTTTCCATCTCTTGATTTGGAAGTGCATTGCAGCAAAACGTGGCTTTGCAGAGCATTTAGATTTATTTGTATTTATATAAATCATTTTACTTGTACTTCACAAATATGCGCTACCCTTCCTTTAAAACATGGTGAGGTCATAATGTGACAAAAAGTGAAAACTTTAATGAGTATAAGTATTGTATGTTTTGCAGCTGTGAATCTTTGAAAACATTTTCAAATTCTGAAATTAGACGTGACTTCCTGGTTGTAACACACTCTAAAACAGGATGAAAGAGGAAAAAAATCTATCAGCATCTCATTTTTTAATTTGCCTCCGTTGTATCATCGTGCTTTGACTGAAATATTTTCCATCGTTTGTTCTTAAAGGAACAGTCGATCGAACACCGCAGCATCTGAAAATGCATAGAAAATAGAGGATCTGGATCAAACGTACCTTTTTACTGCACTTGGTGGTCATCTTGGAGCAGCACTTCCTGTGGCAGGCGTAGCGGCACACTGCAGACCGAGAACAAACAATGCTATCAGCGCAGCAGCAACTCCAGCCCAGCCAAAAAAAAGGTAAAAGAATAAAGAACTGAGAATGGAGTGAAGAGTCGAGGCGGCTCTCTCTGCGCCGCTGGGAAGAAAGCTTTCTAACCAGATCGAAGACGGATTTATGAGGGGAGAGGGAGGTGTAATCGAATTTTGCCGACACTCAGGCCCACATATGGAAAGTGTGTTGGTTTAGTGGGAAACAGTGTGCGCAGAGAGTGTGTTGGACTCTCTGTGTCCAACACACAGAGAGTGTCCCACACACACACAAGCTACACACACTGATGGGAAATCTGTCGTTGTGCCTTCTGTATCTTTGTTCTCTAACTTAATATCATCTTTGGGTCAATTGTTCATGTTTTCCGTGTGACATTTCCTCAAGGTTTGCATCCTTACATTTGCAAACGCAGGCTCGGTCCATCATCCAGATCAGGGAGGAGCAGTACTCGCAGTAGGTCGGGATGCTGTACTGAGTGGACTTAAAGATGTGCCCATTATGCTCTTCCACCTGCAGGGGGCAGCAGACCCATTAGTCAGATCACACAAAGAAGCAGTTTTTGAGGATTAGCTTCAGACTACAGTGGTTTGTAAAACTTTTATCCAGTGTGCAGCCAGCTAGTTAACTAGTCATCTGGCTAACTACAAAGCTAGTTAGCTAATTAACTAGTAGGTTTCTAGTTAACTTTCTAGCTGGCTTTTTGTGCATCGTTTTAGCTCTTTCCAACGTCTGTGTTTTACTATGAAACGGAGCAACATAAAGTGGTGCAAAAATGTGAAGTGGGAGGAGAAGTTGTTTTGTTTTTACAAATAAAAATTTGAATGTTGCAGTACACATTTGTTTTCAAAATTAAAATGTAAAAATACTTCATTAAAGCCAAAGGAAAATTAAATGTTGTAACTCATACTATCTAATCTTCTACAGAGAGTTGCTGTTGATCCTGATGACTGTAGGAAGTAAGGATCTGTGTATTTGGGAATATTTTGAACTTACAATATCGGTTTCCTTCTTCCTGGATTTTTTGTGTTCACGCTTTAATGTCTAACAGGAAACAGAGAAAAATGAGTTACCTTGTGCATTTTGTACACTTACTAAACTTCAAACACAGCATTAGTTCTCCAAACGTAACATTAAATTCTCAAATTACGATTATGCCACACATAACTTGTCTGAAAACTGCAGTGCAACTAGCGTGAAAGGATGTAAACCGTCTGGTTTTTGTCTTCCATACCCTGCCGATGGTTCCCTCCATGGGTTTGTACTCGGTCATGAATTCGTCCAGGAAGACCTTGAAGGTGTTGACCCACACCTTCACCGGCGACTCGCTCCAGTCCCTCTGCTCCAGACGCATGGTCTTCTCCAGGATGTGCTCGAACAGCGCGTGCAGGTCCTTGTAGCGGATGCTCCTCCCATCGTCCATCTGATCGGAACAAAAAACAAACAAACAAAAAAAAAAAGAATAGATTCAGGAAAAGAAACCTGGTATTACTTTTAAAAATGTCCGACGCTACATGTAGCAAGTCAACACTTGTAGAACTGGATGGTAAATACAAAAGGTGGATACGTACAGCCAGGGCGGTGGAGTACGAGTTGAAGATGTTGATCCTGAACTCCTTCAGTGCTTTCTTGAAGACGACGTCCACCATGGTGTCCTTTTTACTATCTTCTGAGTCCAAGTCCGCGATCTGTGGACACAAATTTGAGTGAAGAATATTTTGAGGGACTTATTAATCAACAAAATGGCTATTTGTTGTTGAAGCTTCGCATCACGTATTTAATCAGCCACATTTTATGTGTTTTTTCCAAGATACACACATGAATACAATATCGAAGAGCATTATTAAAACATGTAAAATATTTGATCAAAAAAAAGCCTGAGAGTTTCAAATCACTGGATATCAAGTGAAATAATCACATTATTGTTTCTTCTGCTATATATTGTTTTGTTGCAGTGCGTTCCCAGAAACTAATGTTGATGACTGGCGCTTTGCTAAGCTTTCAGTTAGCACCGCTGGGTGCCAGGCTCGCTAGATTTCAATAAGCTCGGCTGTTTGTGTGAAGTGTTTGGGGATCTAAGTAGTATGACAGGAAGATCAGCACCGACCTTCTTCATGAGAAATTCGTTCATGGTGCGGTAGTCGTGGGCCGAGGTGAGGATGTGCAGCGAGTCGTTCTGCCACTGGGCCGGTTCCACGGCGATGCTACTGATCTTTAAGCTGCGGCGCCGCTTCACCTTTGGAGAGGGCTCCTTGTTCTCCTTGGTGTCCCGGACCTCCTGCGATGGAGCCACCTCCAAGTCCGGACTCCGCGGAGGAGACGCACTTTCTAGCACAGCAAAAATGATGGAAATTCACCATCAGCGATCTTAAGATTTACTGTGTGTGTGTATAAATTGTGTATTTTTACCATGCGTCTCACCAGCCTCACTCCTGCTGGTTTGCTTCTCCCTCGACAGCTTTTTCTCGCTGTGTTTCGTCTTGCTCCAGAAACGCATCTTACCCCTCATCCTGCTGAAATTGACGTCGGACATCCACGACAAAAAGTGAAAAACTCATGTTGGGAGGCCTGGTTTTATTGAAAATGCAATTTAAAGAGTCTAAAAGTCCCACCTTCCATCCTGACTGGAAGATTTCCTGAGGATCTCCACTTTGCCCAGGTCCCCTGATGACATGGTCTTATGGATCTTCTTCTGCTCTTTATGAGACTGCAGGGCAGAAAAAAAAGATGTCAGAAAATCGAACTTTCCCTCAGTCGCCCTGGAAGGCGTCAGGTTTGTCCAGGATGCTGTGGAAGCAGACAAAGTTCACAGAGACTCTGCAGGAACGGCTTTCTTTTGCCGCATCAATCCCAATGAAGCCGTGAATCATATCAGGATTGTTTGAAATAATAAGACCCAACATAAAGTAGAGCACAATCATGAAGTAGATGTGTATTTAACTTCACCCATCTTCTATCAATACTGTCCACCTTTCCTATTCCTGTTGAAAAGAGCCTAGTCGGCAGTTTTTAGTTAAAAATGCTGTTACTGCGATGAACTGTCGTTTGTTCATGAGTTACGCCGTTCATACCCAGGACACTCCGGCTGTGATGCTTGAGCTGCTGCCCTCTGGTGGCAGACACAGAAAACGAGATAAATCTTTGGTAAAAAAAAATGTTTTCTTTTTTAGATTTAACTATTGAGACATTTATTTATTTATTATTATATTATATGCATTTATGTTTTGGTGACTGTATTTCTCTGTTACATGAGTCAACAGAACAATTACTTTGTACTACCACACACTTTACGTTGGTACAATGACAAGATTTATCGTCTTGGTTGCACTTGATTTTTGGGGCGTCAGAGTAAAGGGGTCTGAATACATAACCATAACACCTTCAACAATGTTATTTCCACTTCACAGTTTCGCTCTACTTTGTGTCGGACTATCACATGAAATCTCAATGAAATATCTTGGACTTTGTGGTTACACCGTGAGAAAAGTTGCATCTATTAGTGGAAGACATCAACAGTGATGTTGCTAACAGAGACACTGACGGAACCGGAAGCCGAACGCTTGGCTAACATTGGGTTAGCAGACAGATTAATCAGCGAGACGCCGCTTTGTTTGCAGTTTTCTCTCAGTTTCAGCATGCGGGAGACGTGCGTGGCATGCAGTGGGACATGTGACGCATGCTGACGTGCCGTCAGGACAGATCCGTCGGTCACACGAGACAAACATGCGCTGAACTCCGGCAGGGTCCCTTGGAAGTCAAGGGACCCCCAGAGATCAGGTGACTCTGAACATTTTCAGATCTTTCCGACAATTTCCCCAAAACAGATTGAAAGCCTTTGTTAATGTAACTTATTACTGCGTTTCCCATCATTTACCAACATGAAGTAAGAAACGAACAGGAAGAAAACAAATTTACATCCAGATCATTTCACCACGGTGTGCAACACCCCTACGGTTGGTGTATCCCTATAAAGAAGTAGAAGAGGTGAGAGATGAGGAAGGCAGTGATGTCTGGAGACAACCTGGCTCTCCAGGTATGTGCAAGACCATGCGCTGCAGAAGGCGAGAGACTCCTTCACCTTCGCCGGTGAGCGGAAATATGAGTGCGTTACGTTCAGACTAGTGCAGAAACAGCTGTTTTGTGCTGCAGGTGGCGGTGAAAGTGGGGTTAGCATTGTCAAATGAGCTCCGCCCCCGTCGCCGTGAGTGATCAGATCCACCCGCGGAAAAGAAAAAGGGTGGAAGAAGGCGGGGCGAGGGGGAGCAAAGTGGACAGGGAGTTCGTTTGGAGGCCCAGGCACCCCTGGAGCTGTGGTATTTTTACCATCTCGGAGTCACTGTGACAGTCGGTGTTGGGGCGGGCTCGTGGAGGAGACAGGGAGGGGGGCAGCGTGCAGGAGTGTGCGGGGATGTAGTATTCGTCGTCGTCGTCCGACTGGGTGGCCCCCTCCGAGTTACAGCGGGTCAGGAAGTCGGAGCGCGTCCGGGACATTCTGGCTTTCTTTTTGGGGCCGGGGCGGCCCACCTGCTGCCAGGTAACCACAGCGACAAGATCAACACTCTGTAATGGCGTGCATGTGCAATGCAGCTGACGACTGGACATATTTCCGGTGGAGAAAGACATTCCTTTCATGAGGTGACAACACAAACTGAACTACGCGCATGCAGGCGCCACGCTGAGGAAGATGAATGTTGACGTTTCTGACCTCTCTGTTTCTGGATCCAGCAGATTTAGAGTCGTCTCTGTGCATAGAAAGAGAGAGAGATCTCTCCTGGTTCACCAAATCCTTATCCGACCTGCAACAAACAGACATGTTTCAGGAGGCTAAACACAAAGTCTCCAAGTCTTGTTGCTTCCATCACTGCCAGACACGTTGGCTTGTTTTATTAGCCAGGCTTAGCGAAAGTGGAAAAAACATAGAAACGTGGGAAGAAATTGCTTCTTCCAACATTTCAAACATTACTTTTGAATCTAGCATAGAGCACAGCTCTCACTTTGACATTCTAGATCTATTAGAATCTAGAATGTTGCACTTCACAATTTAGTGAAATTTCTATAAACCTCCCAAATACGCCCCACTTCACATCAAATCCTTACAGTCGCATTGACGTTCGCGGCTGTGATGTAACAAACCGTTGGAACGTTCAAGGAGACGGTGTGTGCTGTTCGGTGCTCAACTTTTACTCACTTGGAGAAAGGCAGCTTGCGTCTGGGCGGAGAGAACACGGTGCTGGACGGTTTCTCCACCATGTTCACGATCACAGTCTGAGCGGAGCTCTTCTTCTGGGCTTTTGGCGGTTTGGTGTCCAGTATTGGGCTGGGAGCCTCCTGTGCAGGACGGACCGTCTTCCTTTCCTGCTTACCTGGAAGAACGGTGGACACCCCGGACCTTTGGCCGATCTGGACGTCCACCTTTGGGGGACAAAGTGCTGGTTCCTCTGGGTTCTCTCTTCGTAGTGCTTGAGTTGGAAGCTTTGAGGGCTTCTCCGCCCTCGCTACATCTCTCTTCGGCGGGGGGAAGACGTCAGTGGGTTGCTCCTGGTGTGTGGGTGCACCTACACCTTCACCGGGTGTGGTAGAGGAGTCCAAGGGTCCCGCTTGAGAAGCCCCTTCTCGGGTGTGAGCTGCCAGCAGCTCCCCCTCCTCCACAGGACTCTCTTTCTGCATGCTGATCAACACCACCACAGGCCTTCGGGAAACCGACTCCTTCCTATCTTTGACGGATCTCCCAGGACTTCCCAGGTTGGGCTTATTAACTGGACTCTGGTCCGAAGGGATGTAAAACGTTGCCCTTGGTCCCTCTGACCTCAGCTCCTTCACTGGTTGCTCATTGTGGTTTGAATCTCGGAGAATTTCCAGAGGTCTTCCTTCCGTCTCCATTTCGTCCACGCTGAGCATCTCAAAACTGCCGTGACTCGCCAGCGATCCCTGCGGCGACAGTCTTTGATGCCGGTCATCCGTCTGAGCGAGGCTGCTGTCGGCGGCGGCGTCTTCTGGGAGAGAACCCCCCATGCTGGTGGTTCGGACTTTGAGGAGCTTCAAGCTGAACTGGGCCTGCTCCAGTTCTCTCATGCGCCTGCTCTCCCGCTTCGACCGGTTCTTGTGGCTCATCTCGTCCGTGCTCCTGGACCGCTCCGAGTCCTCATCTCGGTCCGTCTTGGCGGGATCAGGTTCCTCGGAAGAGTCTGCGCAAACAGAAACATCCAGTCCTGATGGGACCGAGTCCCCGGCCTCCAGGTCCTCCGCGTCCGTCTCTGTGTCAGGCCTCGGCCGTCTGCTGAGCATTTCACTCTGCTCCCTCAGGAGTTTAAACCTGCAGGTGGTTTGAAGTTAAGCATCAGAAACATCTCGCTCAAGAGCTTTCAGAAGACAAAAACCTGAAGTCAAACAATACTGTTCTTGGCCACTTGGGGGCAGCAAGTAAGACTTTTTAAATGGATCTAGCAACAAAGATGTCTTTCTTTAATATTCAGTTGCTCTGATTATTAGGAGTTATTGTCGGAGCCGATCATCCGAGTGAGTTTCATTTAAAGTTTGGGATCTTTGCTGAAACATTTAAAATTTACTTCAATGCATTTCAGTCATGTTTTAAACTTGTGAAATGCTGCAAAAAGTGCGGTTTCTACACCAAGCGTTAGTGGGACGAATAGATTTTTTTAAAACCCGTTTAAAAATGAGAAATGCATAAAAACAGTTAAACTACTGTGGCAAGTTCTACATTTTTCATTCCATCTCAGTGGTTTGTTCTCCACCCACCTGACTCGAGCCAGGTGTCCCCGGCCGACGGCCTGCAGCTGCGTCACGGAGCTGCGCGCCCTACGGAACCGGTTCCGCGCCCTGACCCGCCTCCAGGCCGTCTGGATGACTACGGCCGCCTGGGTCCGGCGGCGCCGGCGGCAGCTTCTCCAGCTGCGCTGTATGGTGATGGCGGACGCCCGCTGCTGCAGGAACCGCCTGCGCTCCCTGTATCCGCGCCACGCCGACTGCAGGCACAACGCCGCCGCCTCCTCCTCCTCCTCCTCAACGCTCGAGTCCACGGCAGACTGCCTGAGCAGACACGATCGCCACCATCGCTGGAGATCGCCGTGGAGACGGTAACGCAGGGGTAGGTTGGAAAAGGAGAGACAGAGGACAGGACCGGGTTTGTTCACTTTTTCAACCGTAAAATTAAGAGAGTTTTAAAAGCACGTTTTTAAAACGTTTCAGATAAAAACAAGTGAAATGAACTAAATAAAACCCGATTTCTATTCACATTTATATGCTATAATGTATTACTGTTCTTAATAGTCTTGTGACAGTATTCTACATATTACAGCACGGACTGCTCCTTTTATTTTCTGAAATGAATAACAATCCAGAGTATTTCTCGAGATCAATCTTTGTCGGTTTGAAAGGTCTTGACTAAAAATATACAAAGTAGAGACTAGCCAGGAAATACAAATCATCAGAAGAGAGAGGAAACCAAACATCCCCGCCTCTTCTCCTCACCTGGATGACGCGCGCCGCTCGCCTCATGCTGACAAAGTGCCTCCTCTCCAGGACGGCTCTGAAGCGGCGCTGCAGCATCACGATTCGCCTCAGCACTTCCTGGTGCAGGAGGGTCTGCAGACGCTGGCGCTCCGCCTCGCGCAGGAACACCTGGCAGAGTTATTTGAAAAGTTACAATCAGGCAGAAATGAGAGAGAGAGGACGGAAACCCGACGTCCAGGAGACGCACCATCGTGTGGCCCACTTGGTACCCGGCGGGAGGCAGGTGGATCCGTCTGAAGAACTCTCGGATCCCGGACTTGGTGGGGCTCGTTCCCCGAGGCAGCAGCACATGAAAGTGGCGAACGAACTCCTGAACGGCGGCAGACAAGTTGATGGGAGATCTGGAAAGTGGCTGCGAACCGCGCAGCATGTTCAGACCGACGGCGGCACAGGGTTACCTGGAAGGTGTGCTTGATGCTGTATCCCGACTGGCGGATCCGGACCGTCTCCAGCATTCCGGTGTAGCGCAGCTGCCTGAGCACCAGGCTGTCGTTGAAGCGCAGCGGCAGCTGAGGCAGACGAGGAGCACAAGAGTTTGGTATGAAGGAAACGTGGTGAGCGAGTCGATGCCGAGTGAGCTGCAGGAAATACCTTCTCTGCATTGGAGCGGATGCACTTGACGAAGTACGGCTCTGATTGGTCCAGAGTCTCCATCAGCTTGGTGAGGGACGCCTGACGACGCAAACACACAGAGGTCAACATACATCCATCTGTCCATCCATCCCTCTGTTTTTTTTATTTCTTTATCCATCCATCTGTGTATCCACTCATCAGTTTGTACATTGATCAATTAATTGATTAATCGTTCTATCGTTTATCCATTGAATCCACGTCTTTCAGTCCTCGGGTTTGTTTAAAAGCTTCATCTGTCTTGTAGTTAGAGCTCTTGGCCCGTGGGGTGCAGGGCACCGGTTCTCCCATCAGGGGGCGGCAGCAGCACTGACCTGGAACTGAGCGCTGATGCTGGGCGGCTTCTTCTTCTTGTGCAGGTGGAGCAGAGACTTGGTGATGCGGTCATGGAGCGTCACGCCGCTCAGATAGCGCAGAGACTTCACGTCCAACAAGTGCTGCGCACACAGAGACAGGAACCACATGAAGCGTCGTCAAACGCTGCCAACAGATCCCAGCCGTCGTGTCGTCAGGTCAGTCTCTTACCTTGGGAAGGCTTGGTTTACTTTTGCAGTTTTTGTTTCTCCTAAATAGGAGAGGCAGAGCTTTAATTAGCACAAACAAACTACTAGATGATGTTTATGTGGGAGCAATCCTGTGATTTCAGGGTTTCTACTGTTTCAGGCTCAAATTTAAGGCTTTTTAAGACCATTAAGAATACAATTTAAGACCTGACAGAAATACACAAAAGAAAATGAGATATTTTATAAAATAGCAGAACCAAGCTACTTTGCCCAAAATGCACCAAGCGTCGTCTGGGTTGGCCACAGAAGTGAGACGAACGTTGAGCAGCCAATGGTGATGCATTTACGTTTTCCCATGATGGAGGGAGACATGCTAGCTAGCTAGCTAGCTAGCTAGCGAGGGTTTATCAACAGCTAGTTAGCTAGCTGCAGAATGCAGTGAAGTTGAAGTCTGCAGATCAGGGGTGGACGTTTATTGTATTGTTTATCAGTTATTGTAATAAATTTGTCATCTTCAAATACTGATTTATCGCTGTCAACATAAATTCCAATTAATGATGTTCTTATATTGTTAGTTTTCTGTTTTCTCCACAGTTTCTTCACTGAGATTATCAATAAATATCTATAAGATTGAAAATATTAGAGCCGCATGTAGTTTAGTGATATTAATCACATTTCTTTATGAGACTGGTGTCCGATAGGAACATATTATAAAGGTTAATGTTTTTAACAGCAGAATTTCTGTATGTGCGGCTGTGATTGCTGTATTATGCAGTCACAATCATACCCAAAGAAATAAGTCATAAATTGTTCTTATTGTCATTTTTATAGATGTCACAACAGCACCATAAAATATTGTGATTAAGGGAATGCAGGAGGCTCAAACTTTTGCCCGACAACAAAATGTAACGCCTTCATTTAACGTACTGAAGTCCAACTTAATTTTTTTTTATGAATTGCAGATATTTTGAGGTCTTAATTCCAGATGAATAAATGTAAGATTTTTGAGGGATCCGCCCTGGTTTGGACTCACAGTAGGATCCCCTGAGCTCTCTCCAGGAGCTTGCTGCTGCCTGAGTTCAGGAAGATGCCCTCTTCCTCCAGGGCGGGGCTTCCTGATGACGAGACGCGACCCGACCGCGAGCTGCGACCGTTGCACCCAACGCCGAAGCCATCCCTACAGGGACAGAGCGCGCATTGATTCTAACTATAGTAATAATATCATTCCACTTCCAGTCAGCTTACAGGATAGAGTAACTGGATATCTTATTAATAATTCAGGAGTGAATTATTATCGTTCTGTACTCACCAGCTGGCCTTATCGTTCAGGGCGTTGGTGCCTTGAAGATCCGACAAAGGCGTTCGCGGATTCTTCCGAGCGATACCTGGATTTGGAGAGACCACAGGTGGAAAGGCTTTTAAGGATTTGTTTGGACCGTATCTTCCGGTGTGGAATGATCAAATGCCAAACAAGTTCAAAGATATACAAAGAGAAAAATCAGCTGCATATCTTTGTATTTATTGTCCAGATGTTCCTTCATGTGTTGGGATGGACTCGGGTTTTGACATCCAGGTTAGCGTGGCAAAAACCAGCCGCTTGTTCTACGCTTTGAGGTCTTTTGCTTCGGGAAATCGGACTCTGTTGAAGCTTTAAACGATTGGATCTGTTTTTAGCCAGTCGCTAACATTTAGCTGTGACTAATATAATACGCCAGCTCAATGAGGCTTCCAGGAATTTTTGTACGTTGTAAACAACCGTGTCGGGACACGACGCCTACGCCGGAAACAATACGTCTCCAACATCCTTCCTCCAATAACTACAACCCTCTATTGGCAAATTACAATTTTAATTTTAAAACGGAGCAAAAAAAATCAACATCATTGTTTACAACTTCTCCTTCTGTTTGCTGATTGGCCAGGTGGATGAGAACTGAGCGCGCGGGAAAGCAACGGCCAGGCTGGGTACCGGTCGGTCCATTTTGAAACCAGCGTCAATGTGTGGGATCATTGTTCCTTTACGACCAAGTTCCAACCTGCCTCAAAAGGTCAACTTCAGATAAACAAAAACAACGACTCAGTTGGGCTGTCCAGCAAACCAAGGCTTTGATACGACCCTCAGCTGGAAACTAATGGAACGTCAGTCTGACTAACAACAGCTAATCATCAACATGGACTGAGAGGCTCATGACCAAGACAGAAGCTGCTGCTCCAAAGTCTTCTGGCAGAAATGTTCGATCGCCAGACAAGATAAGGTTTTTCTGCTTAAGCACAATGACAAGAAGCATTTATTCATCAAAGTGTTTCTTTGAGACATAAACATTATTTACCAACTGTGAAGCACGATGGTGGCGGCATATGGAGGCATGGTTGGAATTAAGACTGCCTCCAAAATCGATCAGATTTGACGTTTGACACTCTGACGCGGGGGTCCCAACGAGACAAGGAACCAGACGTGGATAAACGGATGAACTGGGTTAGCGTTTATGTTTCTGAGATGAACCTGGAAAAAGACCCAAGCAGCTAAATCTAATTATGCTCCCGTTTCACACTGACTCTTATATTTTGTGTTGCACGGCTACAAAAAGCAGTGAAACAAGCTGCATTCACGGCTTCGTCTTCTGACTGCAGCTAAACCCATGAAGGAAGGAGCATAACCAGAAAATCTGCGCTTGTTATTAACCTCCGCCGGCGAAGAAATGCTTGCCTCATTTGTGCGATCACTCGTGCGTCGGGGCATTACGGGGCGCGAGCTTTGCTTCGAGGCGACTCAATGAATCCAGAACTCAGAGGGCTTCACATTCACATCCCCTATTAACTGCTGCTGATAAATCTGGAATAATGAGAGACTGAAGGCAATAAAAAAAAAAAATCTATTTTTCTCAACGTTCTTCCAGTGTAGCTTTACAATGACTTAAGCTGGATTTCAATTGTAAACAAATAGCTTCGGACTGGAATCTCCTACAAGAGGCGGATCTGTTCTACACTTGAGATGTGAGAAATCTCACTTAAAATAACCAAGACAAAACAAAATAAAAATATAGTCTTTGTAAAGAGAGTCTGCTTAAAATATTTGATGTTAATGCGGCTGTTCATGTAAATTTTATTTCTGAGTTTAGCAAAAACAACAGGGGTCATTTTTACTTTCAACTTACTGTATTTTTCATCTTTACATCTCTGAAGGATCTCAAGGCTCCGCTGGTGAACCGGGTGATGAATGAAGCTGAAGCTGTCAACAGTTTTGACCACAGGGCAGGGAACAGCTGCATCATTCCCTACAACGCAAGAGACATTTGTTAGGCTAAATGGCTACATGTTTTGTTTGTTGCTCATGTAAAACTTGAGCGCACTTAAAGAAAATTAAAAACATTTACTTTTATGCTAAACTGACAATAACGAGTCCAGTAAACACACATTGGTTTACTCTTTGAAAACATATGAGACTCAACACATTTAGAGCATCAATAAACTCGCATCTGTTCTCATGCTTTCATGTGAAGTAGTTTCCTGAAATGCTAGGCTAACATTAGCATGTTTTCTCTCCATTTTGATATGACTTGTTGGTAACAGATGGATTTCACACCCATTCCAATTTAGTTGTGCAAGATCAAGTTTTCAAACACAGGACTTTTGTTTGATCGTCGTCCAGTTTATTGGCTGGCGTTTCGGCAGCTTTCTGTGTAGCTTCCCTTTATACTAACAGCTTTCTGAGCAGCGCATCCTGGATCATTTTAATAAAAAAAAAAAATATTTTATAGAAGAAAATGCAGATTTGTTAGGTCAACAATAAAATGTGAACATTAAAAAAGTCTTAAAGGTTAGCTATGCAATGTATGCATAAACTGCTAGCTTGGTAAAGCTATAGGTATAATGACACTAAAGACTGGAAATTCCTATCAATAACTCATATGTTGAACTAATGAATCCTTTTCTCTGAATGAGTTCTCGCTCATTCATGTACAAACTTCCTCTGACTCCACAGTCGACTGTGGCTCACCTGCTTTTTTGTGGGTGTGTCTGCGGCCGGCCTCCCTGAAAGCCACTACGGCTCTGAAATAGGCCCGCAGCACGGCCCAGCGGAAGGTTGCCACCGGGTCGATCCCCATCAGGCCGCAGATGAAGGCGTTCTTGCTGCTCTTCAGCAAGGCGACGATGTCGGGCCTCATGTGGTCAGTGTTCTTCTCCCTGAAGTCCTGAATGAAACGGAGCAAGAGCACGTCAGCAACACGGAGGCTCATTATCCAGTTTGTCTTTGTCGCTTCGAAAAGCGCAGGTCTTGCGGCGAAAACAAGAAAAGTGATGTTACAACACAAAACCTTGCAGCCTGAGCATCGCACCAAACAATGGCGACCGTTTTTACGGTTTGCTAAGCAGTGGAAAAACATTTGGCAGCACAGTTTACAACCACTCGCGGCCAAATGTTTCTTCATAATTACGGGGAAGGAGTTGCAGAGTTAAAAGAATAGCCGTTTCACTTTGGTTCTCTCACTGCATGCCGCACTACTCTCATACCTCCCTTTCACTTCACATTTAGAGCATGAGGTAAAGAAAAGTAAAATTCAGTTCAACAAAGATATACCATAAATATGTGAATGAGGACGCTGTGGTCAAATGAGACTGAAATGTCCCTTTTTCAACCAATATGGAGAATGTTATATGTGCTGGAATCCAGCACTGACCCCACAGCTAAAAAACGGGGTGGCAGCATCATGCTGGGAATTTGTGTTTTTCTGCAGAGAGACGGAAGCTGGTCAGAGTTTAAAAAATCCTGGATATATATATATATATATATATATATATATATATATATATATATATATATATATATATATATAAAATGACTCCCTCCTCCCGTGATGGAAGTCAGCCCGGCGTCACATTCGATTCACCGCCGGAGCCCTCAGCAGACGGCTCCTTCTCCACAGCCGCGATAACCAGCTGTTATGGATTTCAATCATACGGTCAAACAACAATCCGCTCAGCCCGCTGCAGCACATGAGCTTCTTATCAGCGCACAGCTGGGGAACCGAGAATTAGATCTGCCCACAAAAACAGGCCGACAGCGCTCCAAGTAGAAGTGCTGCTGCTTTCTGCGCTTACGCTTTTAGCCCAGGGCTTTATTGTTGGAGGCTCCGGGTGTCAGAAGGGAAACCTCGTTTATTTAGGATGTCAGGGTCTCAGATTTTGAGATTCTTGATATATAGGACGGTTTGCAGACAGTAGAAAATTACCGAATCCTGAGTCCAGGTAAACAAAAATAGAAAAGATATGTAAAAAATAAATAAATACCCTCAATGTGTTGTTTTTTTTTCCCCCCTCCTGTCTCACAAATTGCTTGGCTGTATCTCATCACGGTTTTGGCAACGACAGGCTGAACGCAGCTAAAAACCTTCACAAAGGACAGCTGCACTGAAATGGTCTGAAAGTCCCAACACAAATAATAAGATATTGACATCACCGGTAATTATATATTGCCTTCTTACTATATATCATATTGAAGAAAACTGAATAAATAAATCTTTTAAGTGGTGAAAAGTGTTTAGATACAGTTATTCTTACAAGTGTCACATGTTTGTCACACTTGTGACAAACATGTCATCTGAAACATTTTTCAACAAATACGTCATATTTTAACTAATTTTCTACCAAAAGATGAAATAGTGGGAGACCTGAAATAAAAATCTGTTGGACTCAGTTCATTCATACTTCCTATGTTTGTTTGTTCTTAAGTCTTAAATTTAAGTCATCAAAAGGGTCTTAAAAAGTCTGCTGAAATCTGCAGATCCCCTGTTAATTCTATTACTTCTAAACAGCTGCGGCGCCAAAAACACAAAGGACTCATTTGCTCTGTTTTTGCGGTTTTTAGACTTCTTTACCAGGGAAACCAAGAAGCCTGGACGGCGTTGTGCTCAGGCGAAGACATCTCACCTTGACTCCATACTTGACTTTACCAGCGTAGTGTCTGATGATGAAGGCGGGCTCCATGACGGCGGGGAACTCGATGTAGCTGTTTCCTTCATGCTGACGCTTGAACTTGTCCAGCAAGGTCTGATTGGAGGCCTGGGGGAAACTGCACAGACAGTTTTTTTAACGTGTAGCCTCTGCCGCGGTTAAGCTCAAGCTTTGAGAGCGTCAAACAATTGGAGCAGACAGAAAAACTCTAAAGTGACATACGGTAGCTCCCTCAACCTCGACCTACAGTCAGTGTTTGCTCGGGTTCATGTTTCCCCTGCTTTTGACCGGCGGAGCCTTTCGCCCTGCGGCTCGAATCAAAAGAAGGAATACCCTAAAGCGGATGCAGAAAACTTGGTTCCTCAAACACGCAAGGAAAATATTCTCCCACAAACTCACCATTGTGGCCCAAATCTAACCAGACCCCCCCCCTTTTTTTTTGCACATTTTTCTTTGGTGGTTTCACCTTTGATTCATGGGCTTTTACACCCATGCGCTACGACCGCTTCGCTGGCTTGATCAACATTCCAGGAGACGTTTCATTTCATCTAAACCTCTCCTCCCGTCACCTCGTAAAAACACTGCAGGTTAAAGAATATGCTCAGGGGTTGAAAAGTCTGGTCTTCCCCACCTCCCCACCCCCACATGGGGGTAACCTAATCCTTCTCTCAAGAGGCCCCTGCTAGCTTCACTGACTGTGAGTGATGAGATCTCTAAGCATCTTCCCTTCTCTCCCTATGACCTGTTAGCGTGAAGCTTGCTCAGTAGAATGCAGTCATACAAGGACTGCAACGTGGGGCTGTATGCAAATGCACATCACAGTTTGCGTAAGATCAAAACTAAACCCTTATTTACTTAGAAGATTGACCCATCAGGATATTATGAAAACAGTATTTTCTGTTTCAGGTTCTGAAACTGTCAAAATCTAACTTGAAGTGAACAACAACAACAAAAAAAGTAGACAGTTTACTGGTGTGAAGCACAGATGTGTATTAAAGGGGTGGTGTTGTGTATTTTTCAGCTACATAGTGCAAACAAGCAACTATGTTACCTTCAGTTACAGAATTTTTCTTTTTATATGTATCAAACATGAGCTAAAAGAAATGTAACTTTAAATTGGGCCTCCGTCTCTTTAAGAAGCTCCTGCTCTTTCTGACAATCACTTCAATGTTTTTCAATAGCCCTCCAGAAAAGCCCAGCTCCTGATGTTTAGACCCCTCCACTGTTTTCACATCGACTGAATGAGAATCTGCTGAGACGTACTTGCACTCCTCGTCCAGCAGGTGGAACAGAGCCGTGGGTTTCTTGCTGATGAGGTTGAGGCAGCCGCTGTTGTCGCTGTAGTCGATGTTGTGCCACGTGATGCCCTCAGCCCGGTACTCCTCCTGGAAGCAAAAGCGACAAATCACCTCCATTAATAAAAAACACAAAACTGGAGATAGGTAACGAAGGTTAAAGTAGGTCTGAATAACCTGGTAACTGATTCTCATGATGTCATTGCCTGGTCACTATGGAGATATCAGAGACAATTTCCCAGATTATATGTTTCACTTGGCAGCTCTCTCATGCTGTACCAGTTCTGTACGTTAGAAACGTTAGCACACTTAGCTTCCCTTGAAATATTTTCTCCATATACATTTACATTCTAGTGAACAAATATACCCGGCTGCTTTGTAAACTTTTTGTTGAACAAAGTTTGCCATCCGTACTGGACATTGGGTCTCTGTCTCTTTAAGAAGCTCCTGCTCTTTCTGACAATCACTTCAGAAAGATATAAATGCAACACATAAGGCCTTTGTGAAAAGTAAATTGTAATGTCAAAATTAAATTAGCTCTCCAGGGCTGCAGTCTCTCAAGAGGAGATGGACGTTAGCACTTTAGCTAGATACCGTGTTGGCGCTAGCTTCACTAATCTCTATGTTTGGTGCTTTAGATTTAGCACAGCTAACGTTTTAGTTAGCGGCGGCCACCACTGATATTTACTAAAAGCAGATTCAAGGAGCTTCAAGTCAATACCTGAGACGACGACTATGACAACACCAAGTAGCAGGAGTGAAAACATTGTCATATCTATGCATTCTTTTCATGGTATCAAACCTAAAACCCAGAGGAAACATAAAAAAAGATTTCACTGCACCGAAAATCCCGAATCAGGACCATTTAAAAGGCCCTACAGCATATTAACCGTCAGTCAAAGCGACCCGCAGAGCTATTTTCCTCTGGAGACTCCAGCTCTGGTCACGTCCTCGTTTTGTCCCCAGGGGGGAAAGAGACACAGACTCCTTCAGCTTGGACGTGAAGCAAGGGAGGAATCAAAATGTGTGGGGTTGGATTGTGTGTTAAGTTCCACTCTGCAAGCGAGGATGGTGTGTTCAGGCACATCTGACAGAGGCATGTAAACAGTTCTCGCTCCGGCAGCTCACCGGTCACAGTAGACGGCTGACAGAAGCCAAGACCAGGCGAGCTCAAAGCGATCAGCAGCGAGCTGAGGAGGCAACAGCTATCAGGATAATCAACAGAAAAAAAAACAAAAAATATAAAAATCTAAAAACAAAAACGGCTAATTACTCATTTTTCTGCACAAATAAGAGCGGGCCCTGAATGAGCGCTAAGCTAAACAAATTAAACCTTAAATTGTGGTAAAATGCATTCATTCTTCTTATTGCAAGAGGTTCAAATAAAGGTAAAAACTTTGGTTTTGCTTTTATCAAAATCACTGTTGCCCATACAGAGGGAAAGAGGGAAAGACAAGAGAACATAATTGGAATTTATCGTGTCGGCGATAAATCAAAGTTCTTCTCACGATAAATAAACGATACAATAAATGACCACCACGCAATAAGCTCAGTGGGACATTTTAAAGTGACATTTTTAGCCTACATTTCTTTCTGCGCTCTCTCTTTTCGTGGCCAACATTTCACAAATAGTCACAGATGTCGCCACAGTGCATCCTTCAACAGCTTCATCAGGGAGACAAAACAAAATGCTGCAGAACATGAATTCGCTCGGTGCACGTTTCGTCTCTCCAGCCACGCGGCGGCTCTCTATTTAGCTTCGCAAGGAAGAAAAGCCAATGAGTGATGCGGCCTGCAAAAATAAGCGCACACGGGAATAGAGCGGAGCGTGGGTTTGAAATACAAGCCGAACCAGTTTCAGGGCAGTTGAAAGAAAGTACGACAACCATCCGCAACATGCGCCACCTAATAATTAAAACTGAAACAGCAGGGGGATATATTTAAGGCATATCCAACGCGTCTGCCCCGGTTGTTTTCACCCTCCTTTTAATGAATCACCGACGGAGCATTCGGAGCATGTGGAGTTTTTATTTTTTAAACAGAGGTTGCAGTACATCACACTCAGTGAAAGCAGAACCATAAAAAAAGCTGCGTGCGTTTGCTCTTGCTTCAACCACATCAAGGCGAGAGCCTGACGGTGTTCAGCTGGTGAAATTTGTTGCGTCTGGGAGACACTGAGTGCACACACGTGTTGACTCGGGTAGAGAGGGACAATTAACTGCAGACACGCGGATGGAGAGACGAACGCAATCACGCACACACACACACACACACACACACACACACACACACACACACACACACACACACACACACACACACATTCGTTTTATTGCAGATCACGCAGCACGCCAACGTAAACAGGCCGACCCGGCTGTGCATTTGGAGACCGTGGGTCGGAAACGCTTCGACTCAACAGCAGAAAGACTCGCGTCGTCGTCGCGTCGAAAGCGTCTCAGACGTGAGCCGACCTCAAAGTTCCGACTTTAAGCTCTTTGCTTCATCACTGAATTAGATAAAACAAAAAGTCGCAACAAGCTGAAGTTAAACCATCATGAAAACGACACACAAAATCATCGCAACCCTGCTAAACACTGTGGATTTTAACAAAGACTTTCATTAAAGGCCCAGACGAGCGTTTGAACTTTTCAAACGCTCGTCTGAGTGGGTTTCACTTCGCCCGGCCCAGACGGAGCTCAATTAGTCACAAGAACCGGAAGCCTGATGAAAAGAATAAAGCTGCTTCCACTGGAGAGCAAATGACCAGCATGCAGCCAGATGGACAAGAAAAAAACATAACGAAGAAAAGAAAGAAAGGAAAAGCAGCTGCTGGACATGAAGAATGTCCTCACAAATGGACAAACACAAGCAGCTTTTTTCACTCCTGGATCTCAAGGCTCCTCAAAACAAAGGCTCAATCAAAGTGAATGCTGAATCTGAGGACGCGTCGATCCTCCCTGAAGAGCTGCGTTCCTGAGAAAATGTGTCTGACAGAGCTGCTGGGGATCGTGGTCGTTAAAGTAGGACGTTAAAGCTAGCTTCAAATGCTAACTCTGCCTTTCCTTTCAAGCCTCAACATAGTAAAACTCAGTTTTAAAGGGAGCTTTACTGGTCAACTTGGTCAACTTCACTTTTGCATAGACTGCAGCTAGAGGGCGTTCAAAGCAAGAAAGCCATTAGAAATATCCTGCTCGTTTGGTCTTAAATGATTGAATTACGTCTTCGCTGTGCTGCCAAGTTTGGCTGAGGCCTGGAAACAAACGATGCATTTGACTTGGCTTTGTTGGAGCAACGGCACTGTGGATCAGATCACATGATTCGTGATGTGGAATAAAGTGTTTCTATTGCATATATGGCCAAAAACCTCATTTTACAAAAAAAATAAATAAAAAAAAATAAATCAGCTTTTTTCTAAATCTGTGAATTTGTTTTTGTAATTTCAATTGACGCAAATTCTACCGGTTACCCCTCTATGCACTCGGCGCATGTCTCTGCCTGTTCCTTAAAACGTTGGACTGAATTCGTCCGCCATACTGTGTGACCCGAGACACTTGACGCATGTGAAGGCAGGCTCGGAAATCCCAGAGCAAATCCCAATCTGCAAGCAGTAATAATAATAATGATGATGATAATAAATCCCACCAGGCTCCCGCTGCGCCGAGAGAAGCAGGGAGTCGCGTTGTGGTCGGTGAGGCTGGTCAGGGTTTGGATGTGCAGCCGTCCCTCTGTCCATTAGTCAGCTGTCGTGGGTGTGCAGCGCGGCGCGGCGCTCTGGGAAGCATGAGTCGCGTTTGGCCCAAAGCCCTCAGTGTGGAGGTGAGGGAGGCTGACTGGACTCGTGTTTGATCCCTTCATTAACCTCCGTCGATGCCCGTCTTTCTTTAAGCAGGGGTTTGTTTTCATTGGGCGAACTGGGAGAAAAGGGAAGCTAGCTGTGAATGTAGGAAAGCTAAAGGAAAGGCGAGTCGAGTTCAAAGGCCAACTGAACTCTGCGTGAAATCTAATCACTTTCATTGTTATTAGAATAAATTTGAAAAACTCCCAAACGCGTTATTGTGTAACCGCAGCGGCGGCCAGATGGTTCGTATTTCAGTGTGATACCTCGCAGGCTAAACAGCACCCTGTATTTGTCCAGGGCGGCGGCAAAACGTGTGTTTTCTTAAACTGATACATCATCAAAACAAAGACGAGCGATCCGGCCCCCATTTGGCACGTGGAGCCTAAACACCCCCGGCCCGCCGCGGCCCGGTCCGGCTGTGGGCCCGGGTGGGTCAGGTGCCGTTGGCTTTGGCTGCTGTTCCGAAAGAAAAACACTCGCCGCTGATAAGGAAAACTGATTGGCTGGAGGGGAGATGGGCCCAGACGAGGATAAAACATTTAAAAAAAAGAAAAAGAAAAAAGAAATCCCCTCAATTGATTCCCAAAAATCTTTTTTATTTTTTTCTGAGCTGATATTTCCAGATATCACGGTCGCTTTGTTGGCAGGAGAAAGCCGCAAATTACAACAGTGAACGGTTTCCCCTTGAACTTTGTCCTTGGGTTTGCCATGGCGACCACACACCCAAATGGTCGTCGTTTGGAATAGAGACAAAACGTAAATGACAAAACGTAAATTTACCGTTTTTCAAAAAACAGTAAAACTTTTTTGAAAAAGTTACTTTCAAAACTTTTACCGTTTTGAAAGTAAAAATAATAAAAGCTGCAACTAATGATTATTCTAGAAATCGATTATTCTGACGATTAATCGGATTTAAAAAAATGATCTCAGTCAACAGATTTTTTAATATAACCTCTTCAGTATTTTTGATATAGTATTCCTAATTAAAATGTGCAAATAAAGAACAATTCCTCTTTTAAATAAGTTAATAAACATTTTACGTGAACATGTTGGACATCATAAAATGGCATGTCTGTATATAAATATTTATAGGTCACATTTTCCAGCAAATTGTCAGTTTTTCAGTCTGTGTGCCGTATTCTTTCTGACAGACGGGGAAAAAAAATCGAAGAAAGCCTAAACCAATCAACAGCATATGGCTACAATAGTTCGGTTCGTTTAAAACCAGAACCCAGAAAATTTCTCCCCACTGAGCCACAGGCGGCCGCTGCCAGGAGCCTCCGATCCAAAAGATCGAGGCGTTGGTCGGTTCCCGTCCAGATGACGTCTGCACAGCTTTACCCAAACAAACACCAATCACTCCAAGTCCGGTCCCGCTCCATCGGGGGCCAGACCGGCCCGTCTCGGAGCGGCCCTGAGCACCACTCCGCCTCAACCGTCATCCTGTAATGTAAACCCGCTGACAAGCAGCTTGCCAAAAGTTTGGAGTCAAACTCCCCCCTCCGCCCCGTCCAGCGATTTCAAGATAAACACGAACTCTGCTGGAACAATGCAGGGCACCGACAGGTGGGTTAAGAGCGCTTCTGCAGCACCTCCCCGCATTTATTTTATCAACGTAACAAAAACAAACGAAAGGTTCAGTAAAAGCAGATAACCATCAGGAAGTGGCACAGAGCAACCGACGAGTCAGCGATGTTTCACCAGGGAAACGGGAGATAAATCAGGTCGCATTTGGTTTCTGCTTTGCATGCGGCGAAACGGACAGAACAGAAAACCGGGACTCGGCCCCAAACGTCCATCAAGGGTTCTGGCTTAAAAAGTCCAGTAATGTAACAAAGCAGGGTGCTAATTATTCCTAAACTACTCATTTATTGTAGCTGAACCGGTTTGACAGAAATGCCAATAGCAGCGTCTGTGCTGGGATACGTGCGAGCGTTTGTGTACCGAGGTTTGCGGTGCCGGAGGGCCAACAGTCAGAAACGACACGACCCGGCTGTCGGCTCGCAGCGGATTGGCAGTTTTGTGATCTCCACTGACAGGTTACACACTCATTTGCTGCTCATTTGCTGCTCTTTTCGCTGCCGCTCGCTCAGGTTTCAGCTAACAGCAACTTGCCGGAGCAGATCAGCTTTTCAGCACGAAGGAGACAAGATCTGACAGCTACAGCGATACAAGCTAACCCATCGACAATCACCTCCTTGTAGCATCATCATTTATGTTCCCTCTTCCAGGCATTCTGTGTCTCGCTCCTCACATGGGCTTCTGGACAAAACCCACACACAGATTTAAAAGTGGTCTGAAAGATAACGGCACTTAGTGAACACAAAACACAACGATTGACGAAGCGCCTCATGCTCTGTCACGGTACAACTGCAGACAGAGTACAGTGTGTTTTATTGGGATTTAAATAAAGTTGCATATTGGATTGAAAGGAAAGCATGAAATCCCTGAAAATGTCAAAAGTAGAATTGAAAGAGAGTCGCTAGTAACTTTGCACATCTGGGATTTTGGCTCGTTCTTATTCAGAGAGAAATTCAAGCACCGTCAGTCTGAAGGCAGAATCTCTGTGGACATCAGTTTCACTTCTTGTCAAGGACGCTCCCTTGGTTTTAGGTCAGGACTTTATATCATGAACAAGCACTAGTCTACCCCTTCCCATTAGCTCCGGCTGCATGTTCAGAGTTAAGCCCACATGTCGGGTTCGGTTCCATCCAAGTTGGTTGTAGTCAAACTAGTTTTCCTCTCTTTGTAGTCAAACTATGGGCAGGAACCTGGGCAAAGTGGAACATGAGTGCGCAGAAGGTGTGATCAACTCTTTGATGATGTCATTTTGTGCGTCTACCTTTGCGCAACCAGTTTCTCTGAAATGTCTCGGTATATTTGCTCGTTGCAGGTGCCCCGTCCATTTGACTCCACATGCGCCACCTTCGCTCATAGAGTGACGTAAATCCACTGGAGAATCAACAAATGCAATCTGTTGCCAAAGAAACCGTTTACGCACAACGCCTTGCTCGGACCGATACCTAAGGAAGAACCACCCACCTTTATCTCTGACCCAGTCCGCTTTCACTGAGCTCCAGTTCGTTTGCTTAGAAAATCTGGTTGGTTTGGGGGAAATGTGAAAACACAATTAAACTTTGATGCCGACCAAAAAAAGCGAGCTCTGGTCAACCCAGAGAGCTGGGTGTCGGTTTGGATGAGGTGAACTCTGGTGCAATTCGTATGAATGTGCGAATGCCAAACGGGCCGGAGACCGCTCTAACGGTAGGAAGTGGACTATAGCGCAGGGCATTCTGGGTAAATACAACCAAAACAAATGCGGGAGAAATGGCTGGTGGTAGCGGGAGAAATGGCTGGTGGTATTTTATCAAAGACAAAAGAGAAATCCTACATTCGCCAACCTCTCATGCCTCTCCGTTGGTGTTTACAGGTTGTAAAGAAGGAGGTTGCGCTCAGTGTCGTCTTTTGAGGTTTTTGTGATGGTTGCTCTAGTGGTTGTTGGTGCAGCGCCGCCTCAGGCGAGGAGGGGAACAGGTCGCTCAAGGTGCGTGGATCATTTGAAAGGCGGCGTGAAAATGTAACAAATGTGGCAATTTCGGTCCCCAGTCAAACTCAAGACTTTCAATTAATAAGTTACAACAACATTTAATGGGATAAATAGAATATTTTTTTATTCAATTGAAAACAACCAAAGAAACCTGAAGGGTCTATTGTGACAAACTCACAAGGTGAAGAGCGGCTAACAGCTGGAATCTGTTTACCTCTTCGTCATCGTCTGAAGGCAACTGGTTACTGTTTTTATGTAGGAGCGTCATTGTTAAGGGGGTTGAAAGATTGAGACCACAGACTTCAGACTAAATGTGTTACCAAAGCCAAGCTGGAGCTAACGTGCCCTTTCAACCTGACCTTACGACCCTTAAGACAGCTAATCTGACGTAGCTGCATGTTTACAGAAGAAAGATATAAATTTATTATTAAGAACGAAAAGTATTGCTAAAAGAAAAAAAAATTAATTAATTAATAAATCTAGAAACAGTAACAGAAGAGCAAAGGAAAGCTAAATAAAATAGAGAAAAACAAAGAACTGTAGCATGGCAACGCGAAAACACGCTTTCAGGAACGTTTAGACGACAACGGGAGCAAACACGAACAGAACGTCTCTTTGTTCCTCCCGTGGCAACAGATTTTTCTCCCCAAACGTTTTGTTGTGTTACTCTTCCTCTGTCGGCGTGGCTGCCTTTGATGCTAGCGCTCTTTATCAACGGCTGCCACCAGAAGGGCACCTGCCCTGACTTTACACATCAAAGTAAGTCCGGAGCCTCTCCTATCTGCCTCCGATTGCGCCGCAGCCGATCCAGAGCTCCTCGCTATTCAGGAAGTCGTTCGTTCGTTCCGACACACCAAGCTCTGCTGCGGCGGCCGTCCCTTTGAAACGGAGACAGGAGAGGCGGTCCGGTCCCTCTACTCCACCGGCAGCAATTTATCACAAACATAAAAGCAGAGTGCGAGGCGTACAGTGGTAGCCGGGCATCAAGTGACATCAGTGTGTGTCAAAGTGCTGGAGGCAAAACACGGAGGCATGGAGGTTCAAATCAGTCCACACGTTAGAGCAGGAGGCGAGTCAAGAAAGAAAAGTAAGAAAAACTGAAAAAATGGAGAGGAAATTGTGAAAAACGGCAAGTTAAGGAAAACAGAAAATAGTCTTTAGAAAAATAAAGCAGGAGAAAAGCTAAAGTAAAGCAAAGGGTAGGAATGCATCGCAAAGTTCAAACAAGATAAGAAGAGAAAAGAAGGTAAACAGGAGAAAAACAGGACACAAAAGAAAAGAAAGAAAAGAAATGGTGAAAACCAAAAATAAAGGAAATGGAAGTAAGAAGGAAAAGTATTGCTAAAAGAAAAAAAAAATAATAATGAATAAATCTAGAAACAGTAACAGAAGAGCAAAGGAAAGCTAAATAAAATAGAGAAAAACAAAGAACTGAAAACAGGGAAACTGTAGAACAAAATGAAGAAAAACATAAAAAAAATGAATTAAAATCCTGAACCTGCTCCAGCTTGAAGATGTGTTGGTTGAAGTAGTGTTGGAGGCGCTCGTTGGCGAAGTTGATGCAGAACTGTTCGAAGCTGTTGTTCTCGTAATCCTCGAAGCCGAAGATGTCCAGCACTCCGATGGAGAGGATCTGCAGGAACAAAATAAAGAAAATTAAAAAAAATGACAGAATAAAAACAAACAGATCACACATTTTTCAACTTGTAGGGTTTAGTAGAAAATGTTCCAACAACAGAGAGAAATTTATGATTCTTTAGGATTGTCTGGTGCATTTTTATTTGGATGACTTTAATGGTGCGTTTCTTTTTCTCATTTCTTTTTCTACCCTTGTTCTTTGCGGCCCTCGCTCTGCAGTTTGCTCTGTGGATGTCAGGTAGATTCATGCAGTCATTTATCGCTCCCACCTCCGGGAGGCAGTCCCTCGGAGAACGCCTTTAATTATGAAATGGACCACAAGACCCGCTTCCAGTTTCATTTCACTCACTTTAATTCTGTCTGTCCATGTTTTATTTCTCTCTCAAGGCCAGCTTTTGTTTTTTTTATAAAACCGAAAACACACGCCAACACAGGTTGAACATATAAACTCAACGGGAGAACCGTGACCTTGACACAAAGTGCAACCTCATTGGCTCCAGATACACACACGCGCACACACACACACACACACACACACACACACACACACACACGTTCGCGCACACACGCCGATGATGTCAGTGCATACACTCTACACTGTAGGGAGTAAATTGAGCTGAGGGGAACTTGATGCCATCTGCCCAAATGCCCCTGGCACAGACTGATGAATGCATACACACACACACACACACACACACACACACACACACACACACACACACACACACACACACACACACACACACACACACACACACACACGGTTTCTAATTTGTTAGATGCTCCCACTGAGCACGACTTGCCAGCTGTCAATCCAACATGCACGCCACAAAGTGGATGACAAAAAACCAGAGAAATAAAACGCCAACAAACAGGAGGACAAACAGCCAGGCTGACATCGAAATGCTTCTCCATCAATATGTTAGACTGATTTCACAGCACAAAACACAACTACGCCCTATTACACAAATGCTGCAACGTGACATCACGCGCACAAGATCCCGCCCCCTCCCCAGCTGTCGCGTTGTCATGGCGCTAAATCTTAAATGTGTGCGAAATAAAAGAACTGACTGCCGCAAATCAAGGCAATGACAAGTTTCACTTCCAAAAAATAAGCATAGGGAGAAGGAAGTAGGTTAGCTATGCTAGCTTGACTCTGACAAATGTAACAAGTAGACGTGCTGCAGAACCCGGTGTTTTTCAGTTCAGTTAGAAATGAGATAAGAAACAAGGCAACGCGACACAACAAAGTGAAAAATGTTCAACTTTTATCAAGATAGAAAGAGAAAGGCAGACGAATGGGAACCAATTTGGGCAATTGTTACAAAAAAAAAATCTATGTTTTTTGATAATTATTAGGAAATTTGCTGTGATTTTTTAAAGGAAATTGTTTTTTATAATATCTGTCTTTAATTTTTAAAATGAAGATAAAGTTCAAACTTTTGCAGAAAGGAAGATGGAAACTTTTTTTTTCTGTGGGAGGATGAAATTAGTTCACAACTTTGTGAAAAAAACACATTTAAAACAATATCACTAGTATTTCCAATATAATTCATGGAAATTATTTATTTCATTTATATTTATATTCTTTTTTTTGGTATTTTATTTCATTTTATTCTATGTTGTATTTTGTGTTTATGATGTAAAGCACTTTGAAATGCCTTGTAGCTGAAATGTGCTATACAAATAAAATTTGATTGATTGATTGATTGATTCAAAGCATTTGCTGATTCTTTATTATTTTAAGCCAGTTATTTAGAGCCGCAGGTTGCAGACTTGATCATAATTTGATTCCTTATGAATCAACTCATTTCAGCTGTGATTTTGCAGCAATATGATGAATGTGCATAAAAACGTATTGCCAACTGGTGTACGATGAAACATGCAAATGATGCAACACCCGTTGGAAGTGCTGCTGTGGTCATGTGTGGTCAGCAGTAAAAGCTCACTGGGCTCATCTCGCTCTCATTTTACTTCCTGCATCAATTATCCACCTTCCAGTGAACAACGAGAAGCACGTCGTCGACATCAACGCAAAGCGGGTGACAAAGTAACGTCACGGTTCCACTTCTGACCCGATTCTGTAGCTACGCGTCCGCGTTCGCCGTCAGGAGGCGTCGGTTCGGGTTTCTGAGCCCACCTTTGAGCTGTCCTCCAGGTCCTTGTTGTTGAGCAGGGCGTGGTTCGTCCTGAACACGATCCAGTCAAACAGCGCGCTGTACAGAGACTTGGCCATCGAGTCTCTCACTGTGTTGGCCTGAAAAAACCAGATTCATGAGGTTAGCTTCTTCCAAACTGGAACACACGTAAACTAGTTGAATGATTTTGTTTGAAAAGTTCCAAGAGCTCAACAAAAAGTCAGTACTGCTTAAAAAAAACAAAGAGTTAAATCACAAATCTTGGCCTTTGATATGTCGGTCATAAGAACAAATGTTATTGGATGATAAATTGATGATTATTTGCAATAAACAATTACATTGTCATTTTTTGAGACCATTTTCAATTAATATAATAACAATAATGGCATATCAATGAGTACAGCCTCTCAAAGATAAAAAAAACCCCTCAATGTCTAAAGATCATTTAACACTGGGAGACACTTTAAATATCCAAAATAAATAAAACAACTCTAACTAAAAAGATTGATGAAGTCTTTGTAACCAAACTTGCTCTTCAAAAAATATCTTTCAGCTTCAGGGAAATGAAAAGAGGCAAAAGTGGCAGGTATTTAGTTAGCGTTAGTTGAATCTGGTGTCCCTCAAGGCTCATCTCTGAGACCTGCTTCATTCAGATTTTAATGCAAGGTTTTCTAAAGGTTTCTTCAAAAACATAAAAAATGAAAGGTTTCCCATTTCCATGAAGAGGACATACTCATCATTATGACTTTGAGTTTGTCTAAAATAGGTAAAACAGGTGACAGGATAAACACACCTAGGATTAAGTGGAATTTCGAACAACGGAGACAGCTCATTTAACGACATGTCTTCAGTCAGATGAATAAAGTTTTTTTTTTTAAGGCTTACTGCAACTTCGCTGAAGCTCCAGTGCAGGTGCTCCAACTTTAAATGACTCCCAGACGAGAGCAGTCAGCTGTCATGATGAAGTAAAACTGCACTTTTGAGAGCCGTCTCTTCGCTCCTGCATTATTGATCGCTTCAGATATTTTTAGTCGACGTCTCTGAACCAACACGGTTATGCAAGATCATTATAAATAATTTAAAGCTTAAAAAAAAAAAAAAAAAAACGAATCGCATTGTGGGCGCCACAGTGGGACTGCCGGGTTGGTAGATTGGATGTGGCATGCTCACTGAGCGTGTACCGTCGCTGTGTCTCACGATGTAATTTAATTATTCAACACATTGGGAACAGCCGAGAACCAGGCTGGAAACAAAACGGGGTTTGCCACAAAAACGTGCAGAACATCAAAAAAAAAAACAAAACAAAAACAAAAGCAGAGGAGTCCGTAGGAGACGACTGTAAACTGGAATGGTTGTAGCCGGTAAACCAGCTCCTGCTGGTATTTGTAATTATATGGCTCTGGGAGGGGAAGTCGTTTGTCTCTGTCTCTGTTTCCACCCTTTTTCTTTTTCCTCTGTCTGAAAGTCACCGGGGGTGTCGAGCAGGAGCATGAGTTCCCTCTGCACGTGGCCCGGAGGCTTCCTCGCTGCCAGGCGCTTCGGGCTCGCTTCGCTCAGAGGAGGGCGACGCGGACCGAAGGTTTCATCGCGATGCTTTGTGGTTCTACTGTGATGAGGACAAAACTGACGACAAAGAACATTTGTCCGTCAGTTTTCTTCATTAGGTAGCTGCACTCCTCCCCGTGAAACCAGTCATGTGAAATAATGCTCAGGTCTTTCTAGCGGAAGCTAAAAACAGTCAGATGTTAAAAAGAAAGAGCAAGGTGCACAGGAAGAGGCAGGAAGTGATGCAAACAGTCTGTGGTTGGAATCGCCTTCTGTTCTTCACAGGCACGCTGATGGAGCCTTGATAACTACTATTATACTGACCCTAAGAGGGTCTTTTAATGGACCTGCGGTTTCTCACGGAGCAGTTCATCAGAGAAGATGAGCTGCTGTGTTCAAACGCTGTAAAACACCAGTGATGTTTCACAGGAAACCTTTTTGAAGCTGTCAGGAAAATCACCGATTCAGAGGAAAAGTTAAATTCTGACGCGTCGTCTCTCTCTCTCTGCTTTAGAACATGTTTATTCGTCTCAAACAAACAGGATTTTCATACCTGGCTGCCATGGCGATGCGAGCTCAGAATAACTAAATGTGGATAAACAGTTTTTTGCAAGTAAAAGTATGAAAAGGTTGCTGCATCAGCCTCATGTTGCCGGGTAAATTAAGACGTGAAGGTGACTTTATACTCTTATCTCAAACACATCATTAAGAAGTCTTAAATTAATTAATCAAATATTAAGGTTTTACAATCTCTTAAATTAATGAAAATATTTGTAATTTGGCCTTCGGCATGTTAATGACAGGTCTTGTATTTTTCTGTAGCAGATTAATATCACATATTCTCATGTACGAGACTTTTGTCTCAAGCAAAACTTTGGCTCTTTGACGCAATGTGGTTGTGGCTAAAGGTAACTAGCTGCTAATATACCTCTGCTAGGTTGCAGACTAGCTAGCAAGTGTATATTAGCAACGACATTAACAATAAATCCCAATATTGCTAATATTCTTTGGATATGTCAGCAACAAAGAGCTAGCGGGCTGGTTAGCTGAGTTATGGCTATTAAGTTTAAGGTTCAAAACCATCTTGCGATAATATTTTTGCGCTAAGCAAACATTCAGAGCGTCGTACGACAACGGCGTTAAAGCTAGCATCTGGTGTGTAGCTTCTTGCTGGCACAAAGCTAAAGGAATATTGTTTTTTTTTTTTTTTTTTAAAGACTTCTAGTATTTATTTATCTAAAATACTTAGCCTACTCAGATTTATAAAGCAGTTTTAAATAACTGGAGTTCTGACAAGCAAAGGTGATTGAGGAGCCAAATCCATCTGCCCATCGTCCGACACAGGAATAATCTCCAAAGAGAGTTATGTCAAAGATTTCAGCGTGATGTTTGCATCTGGTGTACAGATGAATCTATTTGAAATCTTTATATATATTTCTTTTAAATATAGAGAGTCCCAACCATTACTGAGACAGGACAGTTTGACCTGTCCGATCGATTCAGCCGGTCCGGAGCTTTCCGCCTAAAGTTCGGAAAACGCCGAGCTCTGCGGAGGTTCATGCGCTCACATGTCCAAATCTCCCGGAGACAATGTGGGTGGATGGGACAGCTGCCTAGCACACTTTCTCAAACATTCTTATCCAAGTAGGAAGAAATTATTTCTGAGAAGAGACCGCAACGGTTGCCAGGTTCTGTGTTTTTTTCTCCCCCCACGTTTCCTTTGTATAAAAACAGGCGGGTTATGGATTCCACAGGTGGCCTCCACTCGCTCCCACGGCCCTCGGTCAAACCGGGGCAAACTTTTACTTTCGCTACTCCTGAAGTGAGTCCGCCAGGACCCGTTTGAATGTCTGTTTTAATACAATCTGTATTCTGTGTATGATCTGATTCGGGCCAGTTGGCCTCTTTTCACTTTGGGGGGATTTTTACACACAATGACTGTATTATCAACAAGGAGATGCAGTTTCCTCTTTGCACTCCAGATTAATTCACTATTGCTGTGCTAGCACAAAATAATTTTTCTACATCTGTGAGCTTGAGGCCAAGTCCAGTGCAACAAAAGATACATTTACTAAACCTAATTACACATCTTTACAAGGGGCGCGAATGAATATGACCAGTGATCTAAAACAAATAACAGACCACTGTTCTAGTATTTTTTTTCTTTGCATTTATTTTTATTATTAATTTTGCGTCTCTATCTCACTCGCTCTGCTTTCCAGCCAACACCCTCAACATGAGAAGCTTTCACATGAGAGGCCTCGGCACAAAGTTTATCACAGAGGCCACTCTCTCTCACACACAGCACAGAAGGTCACATTTCTGAACAAATCGTCGGAGCCTCTGCTACGCGGCGCTTTGGAAAAAGTGAATTTGTGTGCGACCGACGGAGAGAGAGAGGGAGACAAACGCACTGAACAAGAATCTGGTTTCTGGCTTCTGTGCTGTATATTCCAGTGGAGGTTGCACATTCCTAAGAAAAGAGCACATGACTATGGTGAGGTGTGTGTGTGTGTGTGTGTGTGTGTGTGTGTGTGTGTGTGTGTGTGTGTGTGTGTGTGTGTGTGTGTGTGTGCGTGTGTGTGTGTGTGTGTGTGTGTAGGGGGGGGATCATAGGAGAAACTATTGTTGAGCTAGATTCTAGCTGGGATGGCTAACAGGCAACCTACATGTAATGTCTGCTTCCTCAGCCACAGACACGAGCTCAGATTCTCCGTCTTCAGACCGTTTAGCAGCAGAAGGATAAACAGAGAGAGCTGAACGTAAATCGTCACCAGAGCCGATCTGGGTCAACCGAGGCACCCAGGAGGTTTAATAGTGCACAGACTGCGGGTCCAGAGGGCTAGCATGGGCTGGTGTTTAGGAAAACACCACCGCTGCTTTACTCCACAGGAAACAGGAAGTGGCAGAGGAAGAGACCCCCATCAAAGAGCCCGAGAGGCAGCGGGGGCCGGGGGAATGCCACAACAAAACTCCTCAGACAGGCACAGAGTCTTTGACACACCGACTTCTAATCCCCCCTACAGTTTACAGTGACACGTTGCCGCATTTAAACTCTTTTCGGTTCTTGGTGGCGATGCCAGGAACGAGGTGCGCCGCCATGACGGCGGCGCTGCTGCAGTTACAGAAAGAATCACCTCTGCTAGTTTGTAGGGGACGATGAGCCTCTCCCCGACGGTCACTGTCTTCCTGGTCGTCAGGGCTTCAAGTAGCATTTCCTCTTTCACCTGGAAAACAAACAGCGATGAATAAAACAAGCCCCAACTTTAATGTGTTCTAAGACAGAAAACAAAGTAGCATGTAGTTGTTCCCCATTACAGCTGCCGAGTCTTTTGACTCTACTTTTATGTTTCTAAAAGCTTTGCATAAATACTGGCTGACATTGCTGCCCTGTCCTTAAGGAAAGCCTCTCTTAGCATCAATATTAGCATCTCTGTAAAGGATTCTAGACTGGACTTTGACTGGTCCGTTCTAATGAAGATGCTTTGACATAAACCAGATGTGGGCAACAGTGTCCTGCAGGATTTTAGAAGTTTCCCTTCTTGAAAACCTGGAAACAGAGGCTGAATTCACACCGGTTCCGTTTAGTTCGCGTTAATTGATTTGCAGTTCGATTGCCTAGAAAGTCCGGTTTGTTTGGTGAGGTGTGAACGTGTTATTGAACTGATGTAGACCGAAACACAGAACTCTGGATCCGCCTCTGCCCATGTCTGTCCAGATGACGTGAACTCTGGTGCGGTTCGGATCCATGTGTGAGCGGAAACGGATCAGCAGGAAGTGGACTGCAGCGCAAGGCATTCTGGGTAAATACAGCCAAACAAACGCGTGGGTCTAGAGCTGGTGAGAGAAACGGATCGTGGTCATTTCCCAAAGACAAAAGAGAAATCCAACAACCGCTGAAATCTGACGCTACTTCATTTTTGTTTACATTTTCTGAAGGAGGAAGTTGTGCTCAGCTTCTTCTTCAGAGGTTCTGGTGTCGTTTCTTTCAGTGGTTCCACAGGCGAAGGGGGTGAACAGGTTTTTCAAAGGAATTGAATCATTTGACTGAGTGAAAAAGAACCACACCAGCTGAAAATATAACAAACGTAACCAGGTTTACTGGACCATCAGGTGTGAAAACATAGCAGGCAAAACAGCTAAATCCTGATTCTCTTTTAGCTTTAGGTTTGTATCGTGTCTCTATCATTGTGATTTTGATATGAAATGCCATCAAAGGCAGTTCTTTCCATATCAGTCACCACCATGACCCTTACCGTCCCGCCGAGGGTCACTAAGGGTCACGTTAACGACCCTCATCCCAAACCCGAGCCACAGCAGCGCTTCCATCTATCGCCGCTGGCAGAGATTAGCTCGTTAGCGCTGCTCCATCCGTACGTAGGACAATTGAATGTGGCCTGCGGCGGACGGGGCCCCGACGACGGGGGCCACAGTGGGAGCAGCAGATGTCACCGCATACGTCTCCTCTATCAGCAGGGATTATGGGAGAGAGAGACCTGCTGCTGCTGCTGCTGCTGCTGCTGCTGCTGCTGCTGCTGCTGCTGCTGCTGCTGCTGCTGCTGCTGCTGCTGCGTGTTTGTGTGGACACATCTCTGATATCTTCATGTAAGAAACAGAGTGTGTTGGCATTTTAGTTGACGCCATTAGGGGTCCATTTTGGTGAAGGGCTTTGATTGGGACAGAAGTGGGTTGATGACACTGGAGGAGTGTGTGTGTGTGTGTGTGTGTGTGTGTGTGTGTGTGTGTGTGTGTGTGTGTGCGAGTGAGTAAATCACAGGGGGTGGTATAATCGGACTTCATTTCACACTGCCTGGTAATCCCTCGGCTCGGAGCAAAGCCTATTCTGCTTGCCAGTGATTGGTCTTTAGACGCTACGTTTCCGAGTTTTTGTTGCCTGGTAACAGGCTTAGCGTTCTGCCTTCATCACCGCCCTAATAGCTCAACAAGCTCAGGAGTTTTTACAAGCTCTGGTTTGGAGGTTTTGTTTCAAGTCTTTCCAAAGTCTTTTGAACTCCTCGAGTCAAGAGCAACCCTATATCTTACGGATGCCGAGTGTCACCGGTCGGGTTTCAGTCGCACTGAAACCTTTTTCCAATCAATCAACTTCAAACCTCGGATCTAGTTTGACAGCCATCCGCCAGCACCACACGAGCCACACTTCCTCTTCCAGATTTGCCTCCACAGGAAGCAGGAAGTCCAAGTCAACTCCATTTTACCTCAATTTCTACTCTCCCAAAAAGGAAAAAAAAAAGTCCCTGGTTCACATCCGCTTGACACGTTGAGCCAAAACGGACGACTCGTGAGTTTTAAGTTGCAGAAAACAGCCACCTATGCCACCCGGAACCAGGCAAAACGCCCCAAAAACATACCCATAATGCATCAATACAACACCCTGCCTGCTCACAGGACGATCTTTCTACTCTTATCCTGAGTTAGAAGATGGGAATGTGCAAAAAAAAAAAACTTTAACACTTTGTTGTGTTTCTAAGGCATGATCCTTGTTTTTCCATGTCAGTACAAGTCAAAATGAGGTTTTCTCTACCTGGGCAGCACAGCTCCACAGTAAATGTTCAGTCAGGATTGGTGAACAGCTCAGAGCAATATGTGAAAAAAAAAAAAATCAAGATGCAACCAGTTCTTAAAGCTCAGGACACATTTAAAGATGCATTTGGTTGTGACTGAACAAAAAGGATTGTCGCACACCAATCAGCCAGTGACTGAAATGTGACTCAATGCTGCTGTTTTTCAGTCAAGAGCAGCAAAAATGGGGAAATTTCTGTTGTCATTCGAGTAAATTGGTCATGAATCACAGTTCATTGTTTTAACTTTGGATGTTTTTCTTCTTGTTTGACTCCTAAATGTTTCCAGATAATCTAACATGTTTAATATAAGACAAAGGTCACTTTTATAAAAAAGGAAATCCAAACCAAGTGGGCCTTTGCGGCAAAGGAAAACCCAATACCTGCAGTATTGGTTGACTGTAGTCTTAAAACATCCCTTCTGTAAAAAAAAAAGCCTTACAAAACAAATAAAAAGAAAGCCTCCCTCCTGACTCTACGGCTTCATAAGGCGTCTGTGAGCATCATATTCTCAACGCGAGCTCCAAACGTCTGGAGGGGCGCGCAGCCTCCGCCTCGGTCCGGGTCTAACAAGACGTCTGAGTAAGCTGGAAATTAAAACACCGGGCGCCGATCATGTGGCTGACATGTGGCTCGGCTGACGTCAACGCCGCTCTGGATCTCTGGAGACGGAGAAAGAGCTGAGGGGGTTCAGAGAGTCCAGTCTGGGTGCTGGGACCCTGGCATGCTCTCCGCAGTCATAACATCCCCGCGGCGATGTTGACAGGCAAAGCTCGGCACGCTGCTTTGTTTGGGACTCGAGGAGCGCGTCCGGCCGGCCGACGGCCTGCAGTCAGCGTGTCTGTGCGCGCGCGCGCTCTGATCTCAGCGTCTCTGCAGGTCGCCGCAGAGACGTGTAAACACTGCGCGGCCCGCCGGGCCGGGGCAGGGGCTGTTTTTTCCTGTCCTGCGGACAGATAACGGGTCTGCAGCAGACTAAACTCACATGGCAGACTGATTGGGTCACAAAAAAACACGGTTGCTAAACTGAAACTCATCAGGTTTGGAAAAACAACAGAACGGGATGAAAGGAAGCGGATGAAACGAACGGAGAGAAAGAGGAGCAGACCTGAGACTCTTTCAGGAGCAGCAGGACTGACGGCTTTTTTAATTTTTTTTATTTTAGCAAACAGACTTTTTTCCCCAGACCAGTCGGTCTGAAAACTATGGACGATTAATCTTTTACAAAATTAGTTGATTAATTATGGTCAGTCATTACTTATAGATTACTTGTAGATGAAAGTAATCTGTAATCAGTTGCTCAAACTTTGGCAAAAAAAAACAACCAAACCCTTCAAAGCTTGTTAGCAGCTGCTATCAGTGCCTGATGTTTTCAACAAGTGGAGTCAAAGATAAGCTTGATGTTCGCCTGCAGCAAACTCAGAGAGGGCGTCTGAAAACGGCCCGAACGCCAACAACGTTTTGTGAAATCCCTGGATGTTTGGACGGCTCTCTGGGACCTGAAGCTCCTATTCATCTCTGCTGCCAACAGCTTTGTTATTTAAAAAAAAAAAAAAAAAACCTCACAGGTCGAGATGGTAAAATCACATACAAGCAGCGTTCAACAACTGAACAGAGGTTAAACCCTTTTAGATCAGACTTTAGGTAAGCCAGCAGTCGGGGGCGCCAATTTTATGGGAGCCACATTCTTATAAACCCGGTTCTGGGTGTTACGGTAAACACAGCAGTGAGACAAATAAGTATCTTGTGTATCTAGAATGTTTCTGAAGCAGTGACGGTCCTGACATTATGAACTGAACAAAAACATTTCCAATCTGCGTTTGCTGACCTCCAGCAGCTCCGAGACGATGGGCAGCCCCTCCGGGTTACAGATGTCGATGGAGTCGTCCCTGTAGGTCTTCTTCTTGTAACGGATGTTCCCCAGGTGCAGGATGGCGGACAGCAGGGAGAAAATCCTGACAAGAAATACGTCTTTTTGTTATGGCTTGCAGATCACTCCCTGCCCTCCGGTCCCGCTGAGTTATCGACGCAGGTCGAGGGGAGGCCGTAAATAAAGCGACACAGGCTGATAGAAACGCATGGGAGGGTCACGGGTCGATTTCATATCCTAGCGGGTTAGCGGGGGTCACGCCTCGGTCTTACTGTTTGCGGGTGGACGGCAGGAACCCGACCATCTCCATGGCCAGCTGCAGCCGCTCGAAGTCATGCTTCAGGTCTTCTCCCTCCACGGTGAAACAGTCCTGCTGGTGACGGGAGGAAACATGCGAAGACAAAAGAGCAGGAGAAGACAAGAGATAGAAATCAGCACCAGCAGCATTTGGAGAAAAAAAAACAAAAAAAACAACTTGGGCTGGGCATTTGTTTTATCGTCTATCATTTATCGTGATTTATTGTTAGGATGAATTCCAGTTAATGTTTAAATCCCTCAAAACTGTCTGTATTGTGGGGATTGTGAGGTTTGCTATTTTTTCCAATGTTTGTTCATGGAAAAAGTTTTAAAATATGATTCAAAATAGACACTATCTGCAGTTTAATGATGCAACTCATGCTTCTTTATGTGAATGGGGTTCTAGAGAAGTGTATTACAAATGGACATGTGGGGTAATGACTGCAGCGTCATGCATTCACCAGCTGCACAGTTCCATTACAAATGTGCACAAAACTTCTTCAGCTTGACGCTAATGTCGAAAAACGCAATTTCAAAATCACGGTATCTCCTTTAAATGAGAAGCTAGGTTGAAATCACATATGGACAAGTTGTGGCGTCATCTTCCAACTACTTCCTGTTGTCTTTTTTGTCATTTCCACCAGCAGTAACATCTGGTTGTTGATCGTAAAAAAACTTGATCAAAAATTGCAGCGTTTCCGTTATTTTCGTAATTCCAATTTGTGGAACGATATGGTCAATGAAAACACAGCTACGATTACCTAAGAAAGAAGTAATCATTCTTATTATTTTTATTGTTGGCAAAAATATCACAATAAAGCTTTACGTTCATATCAGCCACTCCTAAAAACAACGCAATTTAACACTTATCACAATCAGCAATACCAGCCACGTTTCATTTATAAATGTGTGCAAAACTTTGTCCATATTCTGCGAATGTTGAAAAACTCTTTGCAACTTTGGAGTTTCCAATAAATAATTAAAATCACATGTGAATAAGTTTCTTCCATGCCATCATCCTCCTGTCACTTCTTCGTCTTTTTCCCCAGTAGCAGCATCCTTGCTGCTGGTGAAAACTTTTTCAAAACTAACATGTTTCCAATAAGCAGATTTACTTTCATTGTTCCAATTTGCACAATTATGTGATGAAATCAAACGCAGCTAGAAAAGTAATGAATAGTTCTTATCACTTTTATTGTTATCATGATATTACCAAAAAATATCGCGATAAAACTTTAAGTCCATATTGCCCACCCCTTAAAACAACGTAGTTTAGCGTTTATCACAATCAGCAGCCAGTTGACTGTTGATTGTCGCCTTGACAGCAAACGGCTGAACCCAGCATGTCACAATGTCAAGGAAAACATATCATTTCCAAAGTTCATCTCATCTGTAGAGCAGAAAGCCACAGCTGCGCAAAGGGCCTGGTGAACACGAGCGCATTCCGGGGCAATCACGAGACTCTGGTATCTTACAGTCTTTGTTACCAGGGTTGAGATGGAGGAGAGACGCATCTGTCGCATCCTGAGCAATGTCTGAGGAGTCCACAGAGTCAGGAAGTGTCCTCACGCAGCGTCTCCTCAGGCCCTCTGCTCGGTCAGCTTCTCCCCGCTCCCAATAGCGAGCCTCTCCCGGGCTGTAATTAGCACATACCACAGCGACCGGACGCCGACGGAAGATACAGGAACCTATAATCCACACTCTGGAACCCTCTTCCACACGTTACTCTCCAACACTCCTCTCCCTCGCCATTGTTTTTCTTTGTCCCACAAAGACTGGAGGGTCTAGAGGGGGGGTAGCTTCTCCGGTTAGCTTCTCTGGTTGCAACAAAAGGTCTGCTGAGGCTTCTGGCGAAACGGCAGGAACCCGGGAAAGACGAGTTTTATAGCCGCCGCCGGTTGTTTTTGACCTCAAACACCCAGAATGGCACAATGTGATACATTGATGGAAGTTGAGATAATAAAGATCAGCTTTGGCAGCCTCAAGGGAATACTTTGGTTAAAACCAACATTTTAGCTATTTGGGGTTTTTGGGAAAAAAAGGAGGATACAGAACAGACAAGAGTCTTGTTTAAAGCCAAAATATTATTGAGACAGACTCTGTTATTCCTATTCATTATGTCTAATTTAATGTCAGTAAAACAAGTATGCATAGCTTAGTAACCGATCACAGTGATACGTCAGCATCGGATCTACATCTACAGAGCCTCGCAGCAGGATTCACACCCCTTGAACATTTTTGCAGTACTCCACATCACAGACAAACGTAAATGTTTCAGATTAGGATTTGATGTGGCAAAGCAATACAAAGGGAATGATGTGGAAGGGAATTTAAATACGGTTTAATACATTTACAGCAACAACCAATTCCACCATCGTCGGCTGCAGCAGGAAATTGCCGGATTGAACTTGTTCACCATTCATTTTTGTTTGGTGAACAACCTTTAAACAGCAAGTTTTCAAGTCTTGCCACAATGTACAGTTGAAACAGGTCTAGACTTTGACTAGGGCATTGGAAAAAAAACAAAAAACGCATTGCAGCTTCTGGGCTCCTGTTGCTCTCACTAGCTGGTCAGCTGAGGTAGACAGTCATGTCTTGGTATGTCTGTATGACTATGAGAAAGTTAAAGGGATGCGACGATTCAGCCAGGCAGTGTAGATGTCACAAATCATGACTCCATCATCATTTGAGCTATAAAAAAAACAGCAAATCTGTTTCGAAGCAAATACAGCATGCCAACACATCGACCAGACATTCCACACCAACAAGTCAGAGGCGGCCAAACAACCCCAGAGCTACCACAGCCACCAAACACCCGTCAAAAAGAAACATCCAAAATGTTTGGTCTTTGGGATCTTTGGGCGAAAACAGGTTGTTTTTTTTTTTATTCCTGAATGTTTATTTTCTATTTTTGCTTCCAGATCTGTGACATTTTTTGTGTGCTGATTGACTCTATGCTGTGCACTCGGCACACAGTGACCAGTAGGAGAGGTCAGAGGTTAAACAGACCAAGGGTGGGGGAGTTGGTCAGATGATCAGACAGGTGGTCTAAGAGTTTGACAAACTTCCCATGCGGGTGTGTGGTAGGATCTGTGTGAATTCGATGGCATCATGTCCTTGAGCAGACAGAGTGAGGTCACTCAAAGGCCTTCATGAGAGCAAGAAGCAACAAAACAGCGACAGGGGTCGCTTGAGGAGAGACGGACAGACACACTAAGTCTGAGATCCGTGTTGTAAAGACATCGCTTTGTTAAAGAAGGTAGCTGCTGTTCAAAAAACATTTTATTGGACTGAATAGCAAAAGACTTTTTAAAAAGAAGTCAAACAAAACAAAAACCTCTTAAAAAGCAGCCATCTCTACAATTACTCCTACAAGTTCTTCAGTAACAACAGGCTGCAAAGACCTCTTAAGATTAGAAACATTGATGGAAAAGTGTTCCTTCGCCTGCACACGTAATTACGGACGTTGGTGTGGTAGAACCCCTCAGTGGTTGGACACTCTTCCATCTGGGGTTTGCCCTAGCTGAGGGACAGTGGCATACTTATTGCCCCCATCTAGGTGCCTGCACATTGAGGTTCTGTGAAAACCTTTCCTCTTTTTCTCCAAGTAAAAGAGGAGAGCTTGCTGGGCACTCCCATGTTCTACTGGAAGGACTTCAACGCTCAATAACAGTGAGGTCTGGTGGGACGTTGCCCCAGCAGACTGTCCACGGTGGAGATTTGATGCCGACCTCAAATCGGGACAGAACTGGGCAAAAATCTGGCAAGGCTCCGAAAAAGATAAGACAGGATTCGCCAAAAGTTCCTCCAGGTTCTGGATGTATTGAGGTCTGGGCAGTTCCCTGGAATCATACTCCAAAGCCTCAAAGGAAAGGTTCAATCAGGGGTTCTGATCAGCCAGATATCGTCCAGACCAGGGGTGTCAAACTCCAGTCCTGGAGGGCTACTACCCTATAACCTTTAGATGAGCCTCTGCTGCACCACCTGGATAGAATAATTAGGTCATTAAGGCTCTGGAGAGCTGATATAAACAAGGAGGTGGTAATTAAACCATTTCATTCCAGTGTTTTGTGCCTGTGGCCCTTGAGGACTGGAGTTTGACACCTGTGGTCTCGACTCTGATTGAGGAGGAGCAGCACGTTTTTGTCCTTATCTGTAGAACCCTGGGCCAGTGCTGGAGCCTCAGAAAGGTCCTGGAGGAAGCATGGGAGTTCGCCCAACCAGTTCGCGGTTCTCTTGGGGATTTGGAAGCTTTCAGCCACGTCCTTTGGGAAGTCCACTGACTCCACCAACATCATCGACTCGCAATGTTTCCAGTCACAGCCAAGGTGTGGATGGGATCCGTTGAGGAGGCCTCAACCTTTTGCAGAAGATACGACTGTCAGGTTAGTCAGATCTTGATCCCTGGCGTTCCCTGGAGCAGTTCGCAGCAGAGTGTGAATCGACCAGGATGAGAATCAGCGCCAACAAGTCTGTGATCGTGATCCTGAGGTGGAAAAAGGTAGAGCGCCTCCTCCGAATAAGGGAAGAAACGGTGCTGGAGATCGATAGGTGGAGAGGTGCCAGCAGTTTTAATGTTTTACAGTTTGATCCTGCATTTTCTGGTGACACTAAATCGTTATACCAGTTAAATACTCGTATTTAAATGTCAGAAAGCTTTCCACAGAGCCATGTAAAATGTGATGTTTTCATATGTCAAGAAGGATAATAGTGTGGATAGTTGATCTTGATGCTTTGAGCCGAATCCACTCCACTCTTCACTGAACTCCCACATTCGGACATCGAGTCCCTTTATAAGAGAAATTATCACTATAAAACTCGAGGTGTTAACTGTAACAGCCCATTCGCTTGAGCGCAGCATTGTTTCACACTACTCTGCCACAAAACAAGAAATGTTCGATTCAAACGGAAAAACGCTCCCACAGAAATTACTCGAACCGCTCTTGCAGCAAAAACTGGCTCAGTGTGTTCCAAACGTCTCTCATTAAGCCAATAAACTGCTGAATTTCCTCCTTCCAGCTTCGGCTGCGAGGTGGAGAATGTTCCACGGGAGGAACCGACAAACTCAAATGGCTGTTTTGCTGCAGGAAATGTTACGACACACTCCCGACGTCTGCAGCTTGTTTCATTTTGAGCTGACGACTGCTTTCCTGGAGGCCCACATTAAAGAGAAATTCATTACATTCTGATACTGAAGTTAATTCTTCTCGGAGCCTCGGATAAAGGAGAAGTTAAAAAAAAAAAAATGAAAGAAAGAAAGAAAAGAAAACGGCGCGCACAATGCCAAAGTCAAGAATAAAATGTGGTGAAATTGGGAGCCGTATTTGTTCGGACCAATTCTCATGGCTCGTGTGTTTGCTCAACGGCAGAGTCGGAGGAACATAATCTCCCATTAGGCGATACCGAATCCCTTAAACACACACAACAAATCCCGCTGACCAAACATGACACACTTCGTCTTAAGGCTCGCAGGACAGTGGCGGAGAGCAGCAACACCACACACACACACACACACACACACACACACACACACACACACACACACACACACACACACACACACACACACACACAGAGAATGGACCCAGATCACACACTTTGTAGGGAAGTTTCCAGACGTGAAGCCGGTAGATCCATCATGTTGAGATGGTGATGTCCTCCAATCAGACCCCATGTCAAACGTTAGATCCTCGTCTAAATATCAGCAAAACGTTGGAATTCTAGAGTTTTTATTGTTCTCGTCTTTGTCTTTGTCTACCTCAATGCTTTTCCTTTAAACAGGTCTGTTGTTGCTCTGAGAGGCCAACAGACATCAATATTTGTGTTTTTTTTTTTTTTCTTTTCGTTTAATTTATTAATGTTAGAGTTGACTGTCGGACACCAAGCAATCCTTTATTCATCGTGAAATCCCGAAGCTTCCCTACAAAGATGGCCGCTCCCAGCTTCGGCGTCATCATCATCAACCAGCAGCAAATCATCCAAAAGCTTTGTTTGAAGGGATTCCTTTTCGTTTACGCTTTAATTCAGTAGCTGCAGAGATGCACCGTGAGGATCGGCATTAAAGGCACAGAAATATAGAAAATTTTTTTTTAAAAAGCAACAAAAACCCCCAAAACGTTCCGATCAGTCAGAAAACAATGTTTGACGCTTTATGGCGTTCCAGTTTTAAAGGAACTAAGTGTTTCAGCCATTTTGCAGTTTTCTGGAAGTGTGCTCCAGATTAGAGGAGCATAAAAACTGACTCTCCACGTCTGGTTCTGGTTCTGTGTATCCCGAGAAGAATCAGAACCAGAAGACCTGAGCGGTCTGGAAGTTTGATCCGATTACAACGCTGTAAATCGGCCCCAAATTCGTATCGGTGCATCTCTAAGTAACAGGGACGCAGACGCTTCGTCGCGTTCCCATAGATCTACCAAAACGGTGACATTACAAGGTATCCATTCAAACATCTGGCAGCACATTTAACAGAGCCAAGGCCAGGCTGCGTCCAACTTCGGTCCGGTTCGCTGAAAGCAGGCGGGGTGTGGACAGCCAGGAGAGACAACAAGACCAGGACTGGCACCAAAAAAACCCCACTGAAGCATGACACACCCATAAACACAGACGTACACAAACAAGTTGGCGCAATACTGACCAGCTCAGACTCATAGAAATTGTCCCAGTGAAGTTTGTGTGGTCTCTTTGTCATCTGGAAGCAAGGCAAAGTGGGTTAAAGCAAAAACAAAACAAAAAAAACAAAACAAAAAAAACAGAAAAAGAGAAAAAGAGAAAGAAACACTAACGACTCCTGCAAAAGACGTTTTCCTGAAGAGAACGTTTTTAAATCCTGCGTGAATTGGAGAAGTGACCGGACGTCTGGGAGGGACAGAGCAGCGGCGATCACATCGGGACCGATGGCGACGGACACGTTGTCAAAGAGACGGAGGTTCCCGACGCGCGGCGCGGCGCGCACAAACTCAGGTTTATAAAATCTGATTATCATTCAGTCAAAATCTGAGACTCACCAGAGCAGCCGGTAGCTCTGGGGCGCAGAACGTTTACAATATAAAAATGTTAAAAATGTGGCTCTACTGGTTTAAGTTCAACGCTTTATAGTAACACAGATCAATTCCCAACAAAGCTGCTCTGAATCACATCTATCCGGATTTTCTGCTGCTTCTGTTGCCGAAAAGCAGCTGCATTTTAACAATCAGCTGCCTTTTAAGACAAAGTCTATTTATTTATCAATTTATTTCCCCTCCTGTCCTCCTTTTTGCAAACACATCAGCTGATCAGGCCTCAGTTTACAAAAAATCAAAGGCAGGCCTCAGTGCAGTCACTTTGGCTATATTTACATGTTCTCTGGTCAGCGTCAGAAGAGGCAAAATGCCCGAAAGACCTTCTCCAGTCCTACTTTGAAAAGGAAAACAAAACAGTCCTGCTAAGTTCAAACATCGCAGAAATAAATAACTCCACTCAGGAATGAGCTCGCGCCGAGGAATCACGTGGAATGGAAGGATACTGGAAGCTCGGTCTTTCCTCCGCCGGGGTTTCCTCTGACAACACTCTTCAGTGTCAGCGCTGTGACTGTCATTTTCAGTACCGAAGAAGTGAGCCGAGGCAGAAAGTGTGCAAGAAGCTTTCAAAAAGTCAACTCTATCTTTGTGAGAGACAAACTTTTTTTCTTCTCCTTCAAGCTGCTACTTTGAAACGGAGGATAAAACTCGAGCAAATAACAGGAGAGGAGCAGATTACAGAAAAATGGCTCCTTTGTGTCGTTTTGGGAGATTCCTATTAGATTCGGTTGGATTAGAAATCATTTCCAACCTTTCCCCACAGTTAAGGTAAAGATCAATTAGCTACACGCTGGTTAACTAGTAAATCTGCGCCTTTATTTTTGAACACAATATTCATAAAAAGCTGTTAAAATGGCTAATGTCGTGTCGGTTGTTCAACACAAAGCACTGAGAGGTCGTTGCTTTAAACCGCAAGTCAAGGGTTTATCGTTTCACAGAGTATCACACAAATAGCAGCCGGTTCAGATTACAACCTGATTATTATGATCAATTATTTGTACTTGACTCCGTTTAATCTGGCGGTGAGGAGGGAGAGCACTCGGTGTGAATAATCCTGAAACCATGGTGACTCGACACACGACCGAATAGGCACCACGCCGACTTTCGGTTTTGCCGTTGCCATGGAAACAGGGCTGCATGTGGGCACAGAGGAGGGGGCGGAGACGGGGGGGTTGGGGGGGGTCTGTTTTGTTGCAGGGATTAAAGGAGAACTGCGAGGGACAAAAAGATTTGTATTTTTTTTTTAAAGAAGCAGAGGGACGAAAGACGGGAAAAAAAAAAGGTTTTATTTCTCTGTTGCCGCCTTGGTGAACTGCTGTAAGGAAAAGGGAGCTGCCAGCACACACACAGATGTACTGCAAAGAAGATGCACACATTATGTAGGCTTCTGGCATATGTATACACACACACACAGAAATATGAACACACAAACAGACGCCTGGAACCAGGACTTGTGAGCGATGAGACATGCTCCAGTTTTGATAAATGAGTAAACAGGAGCCAGCAGAGAGACCGTCTGTTTCATTTTCATCACTTGTGCAAAGCAAGATCCATTAATATGGAAATCTGGTGATTTTTTTTTTTTTGTTGTTGTTTGTTTGCATGTGTTTGTGCATCTTTGAGTTTGCTGGAGGCTGACCTGGTTAAGGTAGTGGTACTCCTCTGGTTTGAGCAGGTGGAAAGCCTTCCTCTCCTCCTCACTGGCTCCAGCCAGCAGGTAGTAAAACACATGGTAGTTCCTGCAGACACACACACGCACACACACACACACACACACACACACACACACACACACACACACACACACACACATCAAATGACATCTCCTGCTGTTGATCTTTGGAATAATTAGAAATACGAAGGGAAATACTCCATTGCTCACTTGGAAACAGAAAGTGCAACACATCATGTGTATCAGTTAGATACACATCAGCTTCAAGTCTTTGCTTCAAGCTAATAAACATCCTTTATACTCGACCCGTTAGTTACAATAGTTGGGCTGTCAGAAAGGCTAACAGTGCTACGCTAGCCTTAGCATAACAGGATTTAGATGCCCAACATTCAAATCCTGCTTCAGCACAAGACAGAAAGACACTCCTGTCTTGTGTTTGTAGCTCCATGGAAGAAATAATGGGATTTGTTGCAATCGGCCACGCCGGAGCACCTTTATTTCTGACACATTTATTTATAAAAACTGTTTTCACATTCTGGTGGAAAATTCAACACAACAAGAAATTGTTGCTTTTAGCTACAAGTCCAGGACTTTACATTTATCCTGTCAGAGTATCGGTGAATTAACACGCTCACAATAATGGCGCCGCAATAGGCGGTTTGGTCCGCTTGCAAATGGATTTTTCGTCTTTATAAATACTAACAAGTTCCAGATTCTTTAGGTATAAAATGACAGACGAGATGCTCTGGTTCTCTCAGGGGGAGTTTTGAAAGATCTTGCTAGCAGCAGTGGGATAATAAAATACAAGTGACGTTTATATCTGTAATTGTTGAAGCTGTTCCTTCGTGGAGATTGGCAAGTGTGGCAAAAAAAACCAAAAAAAACACTGCAGCCAGTTCATCCTGACTTTATTAATAATACTCCAGAGGGGAAGAATGCCGACTACGGACAGAACCTTCATTTTCCAGTGTGATGATGTACTTGACCCAGTTTCTGACTCAGCTTAGCCCTCGGCCTGATCATGTCCTCCCCAGTATTTATTTCTTTCCATACACCGGGGGTCACTCAGAGACGACTTGCCAAAGATTTAAGATTTAAGACAGTTTGCAGTTTATCATCCCGTCGCTCGCTCCCCTCCCGACCCGTGTGGGAGGTCCCGTCTCCCATTTCTACCCTATCAATATGGCTACCAGGAGCTTGTCGTCGGGGTGAAACAGAAACCCTTCACCCTGTGAAGCGGGTGAAAAAAGATGAGGGGCGTTGAATTCGCTCACCTCTCGTTGTGCTCCTGGTACACCAGGCGGGATTTCTCCAGCAGATATTTCTCCACATAAGCGCTGAAAAAAAAACAAAAAAACAGACACGATTAACAGAGTCTGGATAAAGCTGCTGATTATATGATCAGAAATCAAGCTGAAGATAAAAGAACAGATTGCACTGTGCAGGTTTTTCACACGTGATTTTACACATCAGTGAATTTTGGTGCTTGTTAGTTTTAGGCTTCTTCTACTGTCTTTGCACAAAGACACGTCAGTAAAATCAGTAACCAAATGAAAATAATCTTTAAGCATGCTTTTTGTTTTTAATTTAGATAAAATTGTCCACTGCTTTATGTTGGTCGATCACAAAAATCCCAATACATGGAAGTTTTTCTGTTTTCCTTCCACTCTTACCCTCTGACGGTGCCGCTCTCCTGGTAGTTGACCTGGATGAACTTCCCGAAGCGGCTGGAGTTGTTGTTGTGCGCCGTCTTGGCGTTCCCAAAAGCCTGCAGAGGAAATAAAACATTTTTTTTTTTAATGTGCTTCAGATGACACAGGTAAAGAATCCCGGCATGGTTCTGTCTTCATTCAACCAACACAAGAAACCAGAGAAATTATCTTTGAACCGTAATATTCAGACGTCAGGAACAGTGAGAAAAAAGGGAAAGGATACCAATCATTATACTCTATCAGAGGTCAGGAGGCACAGGAAAGGGTCTGGACACACACAAACACACACGCACACACACACACACACACACACACACACTCTCTGAGCTGCCAAATTCCTGTGAAGGCAAACGGAGCGCAGCTGAAAACAGACACAGGCGTTCCTCATGGTGGGCATTTCTGCTGCGACGCAGACCAACAGAGAGAGCCCATCATTAGGGGCCTCTGAGGGACTCATTTGTGTTCTCGTTATGAGCGCGATGGGGCCCGCTGGGGTGAGAGACGACAAGAGGAAAGAGAAACGAGGCGAGGGAAAAAAAAACGTATCTGTTGGGTATAAAAGCTTTGAACCAAACAGCAGAAGGAAGGATTTCATAGACAAACGGAAAATATAAAGAGAAGAAAGTCAGAATAAAAAGAACAGGGGGAGGAATAAAGAAAAAGCTAAGAGAACCAGGACGGGTCCAACTTTAATAGGAATACACTGTGTTCCAAATTATTCTGAAGTTATTCTGAGTTTTTTTGTTTTGTTTTGTTTTGATTTTTCTTACTGCTTAATTATTTTTTACATTATGTTTTTTTTATTGATTTAGTATACTTTTTATTTTTCTTGTGTCATTTATAATATTGTTTAATTTGTTTTTATGTGAAGAACTTTATAACAGTTGTTATCAAAAAGTGCAATACAAATAAAGAATTATTATTATTATTATTATGAATTACGTCTCCATCAGGAGACATAATCCAGAAATAAGAGGTTGTTTCTACGGTTTCAACACACCGATGTGAAAATCTGGGCCGATATCGATATCTGATGTTAGAATCGCCTTCATAACAAAAAAAACAACAACAATCATTTCACAAATTTTGTGAAAAACTGACATTGTCTGCGGTCAAGCTGACCTGAGATTGAAAAACACAAACATGCGATCAACAAAAGGCGGAGCAACTGAGTCGACCATCCAAAACCAAAAGCCAAACTCAATCACCTCTGGATGCAAGAGCCCCTCTGTGGATAAATATTTTGAGTTTCAGGGGGAAAATCCATTTCCCGAATACATCAAACCACCGCCGGCTCTGGGTGTGAACTCCTAGGTAAAAACACGGCTCTTAAAGAAACGTGGCCCATCGTGCACGTGAGTGCTGCAGGAGTTGGTCTGTGTTCATTCTCTGCGAGTGGGAAGGAGATTAATGAGGACGGCGGCCGAGCCTGGATGATTTAGGGTGGAGCTGCGCTACATGGTCAACGCCTGCTGTGACCACAGCGCAGGAAAACACACACTGTGTGTGTGTGTAGGCTTGGAGTGTGAGGGCTGAGGAGAATCCCGGGAGCATTCAGGAGTTTGGAGGACGGGACATTGACGCGTTCTCCTGTCCTGAAACTCCATGTTTCCAAAGTTTATTCAAGGGCTGTTACAAAAATAGAAGGTCCGTCTGAAAGCATCATCACCAACAGCTGCGTATTCCTGCCTCCAGTGGACAACACAGAGTCAACACCTGAGACAAACAGTCATGTCTTCACAACAATTCAAGGAGGGAAATTTAAGCTGTTTTCAGACATTAGTCTGATAGACTCTGTTTGATTGGGGATGAAAAACAGTGGCGCAGTTGGTAGCACTGTTGCCTTGCAGCAAGAAGGTCCTGGGTTCGATTCCCGGCCCGGGGTCTTTCTGCCCGGGGTTTGCATGTTCTCCCTTTGGGTTCTCTCCAGGTTTAATACAAGTGATAGACTTTCTAGGAGGTTTGTTTTGGTTGTATCTTCCCAGAATGCCCTGCGTTGTAGTCCTGCTTCCTGCTTTTGGAGTTAGCTTTTAAGGTTTATAATAAACGCAATAATGACCCTGTCATCTTCTGTTTGGCGAAAATAAATCAGAACCATAAATCAGCTACTGAAGAGGAAATGAATCCTGTGGAAAAGACGAGAAAACTAGAAAGCAGCAGTATGGCGGCGCATGTCGTCGTTTTGGCTTATTTGAGACATAAAAAAAAAAAAAGACCCAGAACTGCAATATGCCAAATTCATGCGTCGCCTCTTGTTACAACCCAGATGTGTTCATTGAAACTTAATCTGCGCCAAACCTGCCGCGCGGCACAGATGTACAGATGACTCCCATTTAAAAGTGGCTCGTCGAGCTGGTGTGACACGTAAAAACCTGCATGCAATGAGGAAACGTCTTCCAAAGAAACTGCTGAGATAGATATTGTACATGAGAAGCTTGATTTATGCCTGCTCCCATGCCTCGAGAAAACTACCAGGAACAAGAAAGGCCCGAGGGGTGGATGACATTTCTTTTTCCAAACATTTCTAACCCTTGAAAGACTTCATAGGTTTTTTCTTTCATGTTTAAAACATGATTCTATGCCACAAACTAAAACAAATGTAAGTCCGACATTTGTGGTGTGACAGAATCCACAAAGAAATACTTGTAGGCGTTAAAAACAAGTTCCAATCAACACATGAAAGACGCAGGTGTTTTAATGATGCAAATACACTGCACCTAAAGGCATAAGCGTGTTGTGAAAATGCACCCGTGTCCTAATATTTGCATGAGAGCCTCACATGATGTAATGCTAATGTGTGCAGCTTTTGCGCCGTGTCGCCCTGTGGGCTCTTTCCACGCTGCCAAATTATGTTAGCCCGCCGTTTCCTCCACAGCTGCAGAAACCCCAGGTCATCCTCCTCAGGAAGCGAGCGGTGCTAAAGGTTTTTACTATGTTAGAGCTTACCGGACAGAAAACATCCCGTTTTATTAGCGTTAGCAGGTTGGCTTTGTTTGACTTAAAAATGAATATGAATCACCTGGTTTATCCTTCCTCTGCTACACCCCGTTTCATAGACATTTCGGTCTCATCCAGCTGCTGTGCATCCCTGCCCTCATAAATCGTTATGATGCTTTGAGAAACTGCTACACGTCCAAACATCTGCTTGGCTAGCTGCCTTTAGCATGTAACATGGACCTCAGAGCAAATGTGCGGCGTTTTATGAGACTCTTCTTTACACTGTATGTGGACATGGGCTGAATGGTGTGTAAACTATGCCAGTGATCCCCTCCACTCTTACTAAGGTTAGATGTTTCACATCTTCACAGTCTACAAGCTCAGCCAATGTCTGTTTAGCAGCTAACCGCTAGCTAGCTACCTGAGCAAATAACTAGCTAATACTAGAGAGTCGCAAGAGAAGAACGTTGAAAGTTACACAGTCATATTCATTTAATTATTCATTCCTGTTTGTCAGATTAAGGCAAACGTAAGAACTTTATTGCTAAAACTAGATAGTTTCTTTAGCTTGCCCTACAGCCCAAACACACATAGCAGTAATGGCGGATGACTTGTTCGACGTTACAACCACAACTGCTACAGAACGTCTTTATCACGTCACTTTGTTATTTGCAATTCTTGTTTTCTTGCTGCGTTTAATCGCAGCTTCATGGTCTGCAAGTTCAGGCAATGTCTGTTTAGCCGCTAACTGCAAGCTAGCAACAAGCTAATATTAGATTAGCTTATTTTAGATAGTTGCTCCATAGAGAGAATAATAATAAGAGGTGTACAGTCATGTTTAAGTATTGATTAATTCCAATGAGGCGTGTTTGTCAAATTAAGGCCTGTCAGCACAATTTTAAAGATATTTTTGTGAAACAGTAACGTTATTAGTGGTTTGTGGCTTCTGTTCACACCTTGTTCACACAGAAATACCATTTCCAGTCACCCTAGGTACTTTTTCTCCCCCCACAAAACAGGTGTCAAAGTGAAAATCACACCATCTCTTGCTGTTTATTTACACTGTGATATTTATACACAGGCTTATTGTACTTCTGTTTTCCAAATGTATTTATGAGTTTCAGCAAAATCAACATTAACAGTCAAAACCAGATTTTACAGACGCAACCCAACTCTGGTCAAAAACCAAGTTAGCAACACATTTGCTCGTAGCAAATACAGCGAAAGAGCAACTTTCCCTTTGAGTTTGAGCAGCAAAGAGCTTCACATGTACAGCAAACTTAATACAGCAGTTCTGCATAGTGATGCAAACCACATTTGCCGCCTCATTTAACAACTTTCGCACGACTGCAGTCAGCTGCAACGTCACACCGTTGATACGGATCAGACAGACACACAAAGCTGCACCTCTGACAGCTTAATTGCCGGCGTTTATGAGAGAAATCCGTGTTGAGAAAACCATTCGTCACGCACGACGCAAGAAAAAAAAAAATCTTAATCGCGACAAGGGAACCAGTGAGTTTCTCCTTTCTGGGGTTGAGCTGAAAATGATGCAGGATTAAGCAGAAAAAATGTTTTTAAGGGATTATGTCTGATCAAAGACGGGAGATTTTTTTTTTTTTTGTCTCTCAAAAAATGTGTTGAGCTGCTCTGTGACAGTTTACTCTGAGCTGACCCATGTTAATCGGCCGGGTCGATACTTTCCGCTGCTCGGTGTTCGTCTGCCCCGCAGGCAAAGTTAAGTGGTGTACAAATAAAGAAAGAGCCAATTACTGAGGATTCCTCCGGGGCATTAAATTCCTCGCTAAGTTTAGTTCTTGCGATGACACATTGGCGCTAAAAATAGGAGCATGTTGGACTTCTGTTTGTTCAGCAAATAAATCAGAGGAATTAGAGCCAATAAAAGTAGCAGAAAAGGAGGTCAGACCTTAAAGAAAACCAAAACTCACTGCAGGTCATGAAAACCCTGAACAGATTAACTCAAAACTATTCAGATGATATAAAAATGGGGATGTAGTACACCGACAAAGAATTGCTTGGTGTCGTTTTACTTTTTCTATATTTACATTTAAACTTTCTCTAACAGTGACCAGTTTTATGCCGAAAGGACAAAAAAAAAAACAAAACAAAAAAACGTATCCATCAAAAGCACATTTGTACACTGAAGTAAGAATATTCGAACAAGGGGGAAAAAAGCCCAGCTGGTTTCTCCCTGAGGCCAGAGTTGTAACCACAAATCCACCTCAAATCCAATATGGCGGCCGTGTGGGAGAAGTCTAGTAAAAGCTGCAAAAATAAACCGTCTAATTGCACTTCTGTTGGCTTTTGCCAAATAAAATCAGTAACACGGCACTCTGCATAATGAAGCCAGTGTGAATAACACGGTCTCTAGATAGTTGTTTTTTGTTTTGTTTTTTCTAAATTGCCGTCAGTTTAATTGAACGCAACACTTAGGAAATCCCCAAAAAACTTTTCCAACTCGTTACTGGAAAACAAACGGACGTTATTCCAAGACCGGAGCGTTGACTCCCAAGGCCAAATATCACGCAGAGAGCAATCAAATCGCAACTTTATCTATTAATCCAGGCAGCTGATAAATCATAGCGGATAGCTGGCAAAAGCAGTTCGCAGCACAACTACCGGAGCCGCAGGAATGATCGGACTTTTCAGAATAGACGTGTGAATTTCCCAGGAGGGTCGTCCTTGTGGTACCACGGATATTTGCTTTCCCCTCCCTTCTTCCACAGTGGCATGCAGCGAGATGACATCACATCGTGTTCCCTGCTAGCAGGTGCAGCCGGGCTTCGGGGCACGCTGGGAAAAACGGAGCAGGAATGTGCAGTGGAGGGGGGGAGAGGGTGTTCGCCAAGCCTGACCTCTAGGTATGAAGTCAGATTTGGAAATGCTCAGCATAGCAGGTGCTTATGGACGCATCTGACATTTCTGGAGAGAGAGAGAAATGTGGCAAACAAACCCGCCAGGCTAAGAGAGGGGCGGGAACTAGGAATGCACCACTTCCGATGCCAATACAGATGTCGGAGGTTCAGTATTGGCCGACAACGACACAGAGAAACAGAGCTGAATCCACTTAAAATGTTTCTTTCGTCTTTTTTTTTTAAAACATACAAGCAGATAGACGTATGAAAACGAAAACAGACTAAAACAAAAGATTGACTACGTTGGTCAAACACGTGCAAATAATCTGCAGCAAAACTTCTTTCAAATGGTCTAGAAAATGCAGCAACTTATTTTAAATGTAGCGTAAAACAAATGAGCCTGAGGTTAAGAGCACAAAGCATAGAATTACAGGCGTATCTGACGTTAAGTACCCGTGCTTACTGCATAAAGTCTGAATAGATCAGGCACTTTGATCTTCCTGAGAATTGTTGATATCGGCAACGATACAGATATTAATATTGGATCGGAGCATCTCTAACAGAAACTGAGCTCAAGCTCTCGCTCGACTTGATCGCTCATTTGGACACACAGAGCAACTTGAAAATCTGTAAACCCTCAATTATGCAGTCAGTTGGTATAAAAACCACAAGTCAAAACTCCCTGGTTTCACTTTATCACAATATATCACACCAAACTTTCCACTCCATTTCTGAATCATGCAACACATTTCGTCAATTCTGTTGGGAACTTCTCGTCCGGCGATGAGGGAACTTCTGTCCCACAGGTGAAGCTGTGGGACAGGATCATAAGAGAGCACCGATTTGCAACATTCGACCTGGTGAAGATGATAGTGGTCATCGACCGGCGTGGACTGCGCGTCGCTTCTCTTCTACAGCTCACATCTACACTCGTCCTCCACAGACGTTTAACGCCGATCCAATAGCAAAGAAGGAACCTTCTGTCTCCTGGATGCCGAGTGTGACGCAAACCCAGTCCGGTATCGTTGCATCAAAGCCTAATCAGCGACTAAAATCGGCCCCCGGTTTGGTTTCAGCTTTCCGCAGATCCGGTCTGTTCAAGATCCTGCGTGTGGTTTTCGTTCGCCGAATGAAAATGCTTTTCTCAACATGCCATTAGTTGACACAACTGCACAGGAGGAATGCTTTATGCAGTAAGCACGGGTACTTAACGTCAGGGCCTAATGAGCGGTGCTGGATGTAAAAAAAAAAAAAAAAAAAGAGAGAGAGAGAGAGAGAGGGGGAAAAAAAAGAATCCCGCTCTGCACCGTCCAGCTGAGAGAGCGCCAAGGATTTATTGCTTAATTTAACCACAACTTAGCTTAAAACTGGCCGCCATGCTGACACTGGCTCACCGAGCCACGGCACGATGCAACAGATACGCCTGTAAACTACGAAAGGCTCACTGCGTTTACATTAGAGGGCGCTTTCCTGAAACATTAATAATCTAGAGGAGAGAAGCAGAGCAGGGTGTTGGTATAGCTTTTAAAGTAGCAGGAGGAACGGGGAAATGTGTTGGAGGAGCTCGCTGTTTTTAATGACAGCCGTCAGAGATGGCCGAGATCATCTAAGCCTAAATGACAAAATGCAAGTGTGAGAAATGCACAAATATAAAAATTTGGGTCAATATTAATATTATTGTGATGGTCAATATCCAATGCTGATATTACTAATGTTGCACATTTCTCTATAAGTTCAAACTGTAAAAAAAAACAAACAACACAGCTGGCGGTAAACACTAAACAATCCTGCGTTGCATCATGACTACTGTAACACGGCCACAGAAACCCCACAAGTCAAACACCTTCCAGAAACACAACTACAAACAATAACAACACGGAAGTAATCATCGATTATCAATATCGACCCGGTTTGACTTATGGAGCCGATAATGAAGTGAAAAGAGTTCATGTATGTAGAACATTTCATCAACAAAGCAGGTCAAAATGCTTTACATGATAAAAACGTCACACAGCAACCAACTGTGAAATAAGCAAGAAGTTTACATTCAATCAAACATCAAATTATCAACGTTCGATAAATGTTTCACGTTCGATCAATGTTTCAAAAGCAACTCTGAACAGGTTGGCAATCAGTACGACTAAAGTGTTGGTCTCGTCTTAGAAACATTCTTCAGGTGCTGGAAGGCTGATTTTGTTACCGTGTTTATGTGTCTCTGAGGGTTCGGGTCAAAGTTCATCACTACACCCAGATTTCAGATCGCCGGTTTCCAGCTGTAATAACTGACACATCAGGCATCCCAGGACTGGACTATCATGTGTATTTATACTTTCAGTGATAGCTACCTAGCAGGGCTTGTGGTGGAAGAATGTTTCAGCTCAACCAAGCCTCAAATGAAAAGCTACCAAACACTCGACAACAACGGTTTGGAAATGGATGAAGCATAAAGCGTGTTGCGATTTTTGATTATGTAACAGTCCTGATCTCATTAAAAATATTATAGGTGGGTCTTTTTAAAGTAAAAACTGCTTTTTGCAGAGAGTTGAAATGCAAAACATGAAAAATGTATAATAATTATTATGTGGAATTTCCACGTCAGCCCCTCTTATCATTCAGTCAGAAATAACCGCCAGCGTTCACTTCCTGCAGCAGCTTCACCCGCCGATGCCTTCAGTCGGTGCGAGGAGCATTTGTGGTTCTCGGCACCAACGAGCTGTTGCGTGGTGAGGTCTGAATCCCCGGAGGGTAACACACGCAGGCTCCAGGGGAACGCGTCTCTGCGAATGCAAACTGGGTCTTTCTCCGTCTCCATGGGAACCGGAAGAGAGACGACAAACGCCAGCTCAACGGTTCGGGTAATTATGTCGTACATGCCTGGCTCTGAGCTCCGCAGGAGCGCCGATCGTCTCAGCGTCGCTCTGACAACAGTTGTGACGACCAGAAAGCGGCAGGAATAAGTGACTGTGTTATCACCGACACCAGTGTCTTTTGGCACAGATTTAAAGCTGCAGTGTGTAACGTTTATTAACAATAATATTGATTTTTTTTTAACATATTTATTAAAACTGTCTATGTTTTGACAATCTGGGATGAAACAGAATCTGGAAAAAAAAAAAATCCCAAATCAAGCTCCTCCCTCTTCTATAGTGCTAGTTAGAAAGAACCAATCAGAAGCAGGGGGAGGGTCTTAGCGCTGTCAATCATCCCAGTGTGCACACAGATTATCTGTCTCACATTAAACTGTCACAATGTAATAACAATTATGTAAAAAAAAAAATTAAAAAAAAATTATCTACTGTGGCTTTTGAAAAAGTAATGTATGTTAGCTAGGATGCTGTTAGCACATTACTCCGCTCTGCGAAAGCTGAACTCCATCTGAATGCATGCTGCTTCGGCCAAGTAATGCAACACCAAGAATGTTAGGATTTAAATCAGCTTAGTGAAGTGTTGAAATGCTGACAGTATGTTGGAGCCAGCAAACAGGAAGTTTGCTTCCCTGCATGCATACTGGAGCGACTTAGATCATTTCAAAAATCGCTTCTCATTTCCTTTTCCCCCCCACAAAACAGTCCGGCAGAACTCCTAAGAGCTCTCTTTATGGACCAGTTGTGGACAAGACAAGACCATTAGCTGCATGCTTTATGGACGACATCGAGAGTTCCTATCATAGGGAAAAATACGCAGGGTGTGCTTATCGTTGGTAAAACTGGAGAATCAGAATGAATCGATTCCGATCGTTCTCTGTGCTCATCAGGTAATTGTTGCCAACGGCTTTGTTTCTTAGATCAGTTTGTACTTCAGGAAGTGACTCTGAAACTCCTGGTTTCAGTTTCATATCCGATGTGCATTGCTGGCTCTGGTGCTGATTGTGCCTAATTGACCAAAGCTTCAAGGCTAACGCCTATAGCTACCTAAACAACCCCTATACGCCTACAGCTACCGATAAACAAAACTTCAACGCAGATGTCGAACCCTCGCTCACCTGAAAGATTACAGAGCAGCCAAGAAAATTAGCACTATAGCAATAAAATATTGATAAAATACAAAATATGCTTTCAACAGATTTCAACAGATATTTTGTCCTATAGCTTTATAGTTCTTCTTTAGTGTGGTCGAGTTATTATTGATTATTGATTCATTTAAATCTTTGACTTTACTGACTGCGTATTTAAGTCGTAATCCACATTTTTCTTCAGATGCTTGTAACGAGTAAATCTGATTATTACTATTATTAGTTGGCCTAAAATGTAGGTGAATCGTACAATTGGTAAACAAAGCCATAAAAAGCTTAAGCTGAACCATTTGCTCTTGAATTGCACACGACTCCACGCTGCATTACTAAAGTCAAACATAAACACGCCGCGCGCACACACACACACACACACACCCTAACTCCTGTGACCCAAATTAATCATCTCACTGCACCACACACACACTTTCACACAGCAGTCCAGCTCTCCAGGGATTAACACTTCAACACACCGAGTCGTGGGATTTTCCCACACTGCCTCGCAGGCTGCGCTGCGCTCTCTGTCAGTCAGGCTGCGCTGCGTTACCGGCCCACCGCCAGCTGCAAACACACACACACACGCACACACACGCACACACACACACACACACACACACACACACACACACACACACACACACACACTCCCCAGCTCCAGTCGAGATGTGCCAAAAAGAAAAGAAAAGAAAAAAAATGGAGAAGCTGCGGTATGTCAGAGCGCTGGATAAAAGCAGAAAGGGAGAGAAGGTTGAAAGGTCTACATCTCTGTTTTATTTTTATTTTGAAGCCTTGTTCTAGAGACACAGACTACAAAGCATCAGGATTTATGAGACATGGTCTGAACAGAATAGACACACACACACACACAAACTGTGTGAATAGCTGGTGGAGTAATAAACATTTCATTAGGGTCAATTAAATACAGACCTGTATCTGTGTGTGTGTGTGTGTGTGTGTGTGTGTGTGTGTGTGTGTGTGTGTGTGTGTGTGTGTGTGTGTGTGTGTGCGCCACCAAAGAGCTTCCTCCCAGCTGGCTTTCATGTTTTGCAAACAATCGCAGTAAAAAGCTCAGCACTTAAAAAGAAACACGAAATTCACAAATCGATCTTGGGAACAAAAGGAATTTGCTCCCCGACATATTTAGTCTGTTTTCATTGCACGTAAATGTTTCATAAGCAACAAATGACATGAAATAAACAGAACCAGAGTAAATACAGAAAGACGTTTTGTGGCTCTGGTGAGGCTCAGATATGAACCCAAACCAACCTGGTCTCTGAACAACACTGTAATAAAATGACGTCACAATTTCTCTGTCCTTGAAAAGATGAAATAAACACGAGTTTCCGAGACTTGACTTTCCATCTTGCTGACAATTAACAAGTATGTTTTGTTTTTTATTAATTTTTCAGTTATTTGTATTGCTAGGGCTAACAGACATTACTGCTCTGGTGGTGATTCTGGCCAGCCTTCATACAAGTCCATTTTCTTCTTTCCTCTCTGTCTGAGCTGTGCTTCTATGCTCTGTGACCTTCAAGCATTTCGGACAAGGTGTGGACGTCTCAGTTCTTGGAAAATACCAGCCACTCCAAACGGTCCTCTGCGATGTGAAAACCGCGACGACAGCATATTCCCGACACGCACGACTCTCCGATTTTAGCTTTTGCCTCAGCAGCGGTTTCACTTTAAATGGCTCTGAAAATCTGAAACATTTATGAGTGCCAATAAAGAAAGAACAGAAGTTTTTGTTTTGTTTTTTTTTTTATTCAAGCAGCTTGCCATCTGCCTGAAAACATCAGCCACATGCAGAGTTCGATCCTCTTGACACTTGAAATACTAAACACTGCGTATGAGCGAACACGCCGCCATGTTGCGCGTGTTTTGATGCGTTATGCACCTCCACCTACAACCCATTCCTTTTCACTTCAGCAGAATGAAACATTTCAGCTGCAGACACTCCTCGGTTTTCCCCCTCCTGCTTGCGCTCCTCTGGATTTCTGCTGATCGCTCTCTCTCTCTCTCTCTCTCTCTCTCCTCCCCTCTGAGATTTTTTTCTCTCTCTCCCTCTCTCTCCTAATCTCTTTCTTCCACTCCCTTTCTCTCCCCCCACGTCTCCCCACTGACAGTAGTGGTGAGGCTGCTGACAGTCCGCTGCAGAGGGAGGAGGTTTTTACGGGGGCTGTCTGTCCTGGGGCCAATAGGATCCAGATGTGGCCCCTCGCTCACTGGAGACAGGCCTCCATTTATGGTGAAGAAGATAACGTGCGAGATAGAGGTTTCCTTCGTTTCGATGTCTTCTTAAGGCACGGAGAACGAGCAGCAACGGTCACAGGCTGGAGGAGTGAGGCGCCCCCGTTTCCTTCTGTAGTGCCCTGTAGCAAAGCGCCGTCTGGGTTAAGCCGTTCCCATCGTGTTCGGGATTAGATTTCGTTACAACGCGGTTGAAACGAGCTGAAAACAAATGAAGTTAGAGGAATGTTTTCATGAGGTTTAACCCAGCTAAGGTTTTACTGGGGTCAGAATCGTCATGGTGATTGTCGGCGTAATAATCTCGCCGCGTCAAATCAGGATTTTCTCTTCAGGATTTGTGTGTTTTGATGGGCCACACATTACGGTTGCACAATGTTAGGCAAAAAAAAGAAGAAAAAAAAAAACAGTGTGGTGATAATATCGTTACATAATGCAAAGAGGATATTATTTTGCAGTTAATCCACTTTTTCGTCGCTCTCCCTGAGCCTTCCCGATCTTTGTCACCAAGATCCAGATCAGGTGTTTGGATAAAAGCGGAGAAAGTTCAAGCAGACAGTCGAATTAGCCACGGCGAGGCAGGATTTCTGAGCAAGGCAACTAAAACACTCCGGAAAAATCTGAATAATTCATCAAACTTTTATGGGTTTCTTCAACTAAATGCATCTAACTTCATTTATTGTCTTTACAGAAACTGAATGGGCTTTGGTCAACAGAAAGTGCTGTTACCCACTTAGCCACCTCGTCGCCAGGGCGAGGCGACGTCAATATTTATCGAGACATGCACGTTATCAATATCAATAGTCACATTAATCTTCGTTAATGTGACATAAATGGGTTATAATGGTTTTCATTGAGTCAGGGACTGACAGTAGCCACGTGGATTGCAGGCAGATTGCAGTTAAGCATTGATTAATGCCGCGTTTTAAAATGAGTTAACTGGACTTGTATCAGTTTCATGCTGCCTGGCGTTCTGCACTTGAAGCAGACTCGATGCGGATGTCCGCCGGACTCAAAGGTTCGAGTTCATGTCCGCGGTCGAGCGCTCGGCGACGCGCTCACGCGAACAGGAAGCAGCTTGGCAACTAGCGCTTTTTTTTTTTTAAATCCAGAAACTGCAAAAACAGGACAGATGAATCATGACAGCAGCCCATGATGTCGTATTTTGTGCTTTTCGAAACTGTCACAACAGAAGACGTATGTTGTATTAATGTTATTTTTGACTCATCTTTCAGCCATCATTCAAGGAAGTGGCCTAAACCGGTGAAAAGAGAACCACAGAGCAGACCAGGATTTATTGAGCTTATAGGTGATAAATGAATGACGCCGTTATTTTTCATAACATCCATTACCTGCTGGCTGCCTGCTGCATCCCTTCAGTGGTTTTCTTAACATGGGCCGGTTTGCTGCATAATTTACGACGAGCTTAAGCCTCGGCTCGGCTGAACTGTGGACAAGTGAAATGCAAGTAGCTGCGAGAGGAACTGCATACACGTGTGCATGCCAGGGCAAACCAAGCACGAAAGCAAAGGGGGGGAAAAATGTCATATTTCTTATTATTTTCTTCATATTTTGGACAAATCTGATCCAGAGTTTCTCAGTGTTTCACCAACTAAAATTTAAGACTTTTTAAGACCCCCCTTTAAAGCCGTTATGAATGAAATTTAAGACTTGTATAACGGCAGACGCGTACAAAAGAAAAGAACATATTTTGTACTGTAGTAGTGCCAAGGCTTTTTGTACAAAATTGACATAGCACTGTACATGTTAGCAACAGAAATGAGCAAACAATAAATTACACTTTTGGATGAAGAAAAAAAAGCTGGCTAGCAAGGGTATGTTAGCAGCCTTTTAGCGGTAGCCTGAATGTGTGACTCGCTTTTGCCTGACAGGAAAGTACCAGGAGAAATAAAATACATAGAATATGCAAAACAGTCATGTCCTGACAAAATTAAAACATAATTAAAGAGTATTTAAGGCCAACTTATATGTTTAGTAATGATATTTAAGACATTTTAAAGCCTTAATTTTGGATACATGAATTTCAGACTTTTTAAGGATGAGCAGATCATTTTTCCTCTTTTTCAGGCAAAACAACAAAGATTAGTGAACATGAAACTCACGCCACTCTCTAATTTATAAAACCCATCTCAAATTATAAAGTATGAAATTACACTAATCTGTAATCCAAACGCTTCCATTCTTCTCAACTCAACTCGAGGTTTTTGCAGCAATTTTTCTTTTTATTTTGTCAACAGTTCATCGGGTTGCAAACAAACCAGATGGGTATTTAAAATTAGGAGAGAAAAGAACAAGCGTTAAAGTCTCTTAATGCCAGGTAAGCGATGTAACGTTGGTGTGTTTTAGCCCCACACTTTGTCTTTTACCACCTTTGAACCCAAAGAGGCGATGAACGTCCTGCAGGGAATCTGCAGGGCTTACGTAGATGTTCAGCATTAGTACTGGTAGACCGCGTATGTGTACATGCTGGTGCTTTGTGTACATGTAGGGAAGGGTAACAACCCCGGGCGTTTCCTGCCTCTCGTCTTTTTTTCTCTCTTTCTCTCTCTCCTGTACTGCTGCGCTCTTAAATTGGCTTCATTAACTCGGTTCAGTGAGGTCAGGAAAGTTCGCTGCTGCCGTTTCTGTCCTCAAAGGTGGCGCGATCGCGCGACTGTTCGCAAAATACACTGGCTACATTTTTACTCTGGGCTCAGCAGGATGCTTAGGGAATGTGTTGAAAGTTGGTTTTCATCGTTTACTCCGCAAAAAAAACAACTTTCATTTAACTTTCAACCTTGACACAGCAAAAGGCTACCACGATATTAAAGGGGCAGTCTTGTGTGTTTTCCAGGGACATTGAGCCATTTTGTAGCACAATCAAGTAACTACGCTACCTTCAGTTGTAATAAAATTGCAATTTACATCAAATATGACTTAAAAGAAGTTTGACTTCATAATTTTACATCTTCAAATTAGGCCTCTGGCTCTTTAAAAACTCCCACTCTTTCTAAAACTCCTCCTTCAGGAAGTCATTGCATCATGGCTCCTCTATTTACCCTTTGACAACTTTCTACCAGCGTTTCACTGAGAAGTAGCTCGTATAATGAGTTTAGCAGACTTGAATTTCCACCAGGTGTTTGCTAATTGCTTCTGGCTAGTCTGAAGGAGCCGAGTAGGGGAAGGCAGAAACTCGGATGCATGGAAACTGCAGCTGAGAGGAAGAGCTTCGTCCTTGAAGGCGGAGCTAGGTCCAAACAGGCAGTTTGCATAGCAGTTCATCGGGTCCATGGAGTGGTCCATGGCAAGTGGTTGCCATGGCGATTAAAGAATTGCTCAAACATTCATGAAAGAGTCAAGGTGACATGTTTTGACGAGGGAATAACATAACATGATGCAAAGCACAAAAAAGTAAAAATGGACAAAATCCCACTGCTTTATAACTACATCATGTTTGTAGCTCCATCATTGGGTCTTACTGGTTCTGGTTTGGTCGCCTCCACTGTGAGCAGCTTCAGTGAAGTCAGTGAGCGTCAGACGGTCCTGACGCGTCATTTTGCTGCTCAATGGAGCCGTTTTACCCACCAGTCAGTGCAGGAAACAGCGGGGAAGTTGAATTAGTGCTCTGTACGAACTGTGGATTTGGGAAAACTAATTCAATAAACGGCATTTCCTGTCTTATCTGTGTCTGTATGGTGTTGTGTTGTTGGGGTGGGGGGGATCTGCAGGAGGTGAAGCCATATAAAGCGAGACACTTGACATCCTGTAAAACTGCACCATTTCCTTTTTGTCTCTGAAATTTAGAACTGATAGGCCGTTCAGTCTTCTCAGTTCCCTTATTCCTAGTAGTAGATTGTGGTTTTTTTGTCTTTCCTTTGTTTATTTTGGTAAACCCTCACCACTACCGCTCAGCAACAGTAATAGAAATGCTGCAAACCGTGCCAAAAAACGCCGTCAGTACACACAACACACATGGAGCAGGAGAGATGATCTGGTGATTGGGTTTTAAACTCTACCAGGTTGCACTGACGACACTCTTCAGTGCAGAAATTGTTGCTGAATGAAACGTTGCCGCTTTCAGCATCATTGAGGTTTTTAAAATTAAGTCTAAGGGAAAGCAATAAGTGAGCGGATCGATAAAAAGAAGCTGACCCGTTTCGTCCTTTTAAAGAGACAGCTGCCTTTTCGTAATTTTACAGTTGAGATAGAGACTCATGGACTTTTACTATGAAAACATATATAATGAATTGTAGTGATTTTGTGAATAGCTCATTTTTCAAAACCCAAAGAATCCCCCCAAAAAAACAAAAAAATATTTCAAAGCTGTGTAAATAGTGACTGCTCTCTCTGAGAAAAGATGTACAGTCACCATTTATAGATATTAAATGACTGGGCACGACAAAAAGGCTTTTTAAGGTTTCTGTATAGTCAAAGTAAATGCATTAATGATTCCATAATTTAACAGATCAGCAAATGAGAAACCTGTTACCTCAGACAATAAGTAAAACTGTTTTCTTTTAATGCATCCTGTAGGTAAAAAGTGTGGTGAAATCGTCTCTCATAAGGCAGTAAATAGTTCAACTTCAAATTTATCTCAAGAGTATTTTGTTGTTATTAAAGAACGGTCAGAAAAAAATTGGTGTCAAAATTTTTGACTGGTACATTTTTAAGGATGTAGTACGAGCTTCAATCCAAGATGGCCACAAAAAAAAAGAAGCACCTCCGGGGCTTCTTTAGTGTAAAAATAAGTTCAATCAGAAAGCGAGTAGCTCCTGCCTGTACTCGCCAACCCCGGCAGAACGGCCGTGTCGAGATGGTGGGAAGATAACAGCATCACATCAAGACGATCTCAACACGCTACACAAGCAGGGAGATAAGAGAGGCTGAAGAGAACATCTCTGTGCTTCTGGTTAGTGTTGGACGTCTGATAGCAGAGCTTCCTCAGTCTATTATGTCCTTTTCGTTGACCTTTGGCCCCTGATCACCTCGTTCGTCACATTAAAAAGGCGGCTGAACTTTAAATCTTTAGATATTTGAAAATGATCTTTATAAAAGCCCAGGTTTCACCTCTTTGTGCCGCTTGTGCACAAAGTGAAGAGCTGCCGCCGCTATGACCTGAAACAATGTAAAGACGCAGTTCAGGAGTAAAATCTACCTGTGCAAAGAGCCTTTTCTCAATTTCCCCGAACCTCCTAAATCTGGGGCAATTGCTTCAAAATGCCTTTCTCGCTTTCTATTATTTAAACAAGGATTTTTCTCTCCTCCACTTCCTCCATCTTCACCATCCTCCCCCCATCTTTGCTGCTTGTGCTGCAGCGGGGCGGGCGGGATGGAGACGAGATGTGGGCAGGGAGTCACGGCGCTGCTTTCATCTCCCCTCTGCAGGGCTGTTGCATCAGGGAGAAACCACAGCAAGTGGCTGCAGCGGTACAGCAGAACCGGGTCACAATGGCCGTACAGTATAGGGTTGGGGGGGAGGGTGTTTGTAAAGACAGTCAAAAATTAGCAGCAATAATTTGGTTTATTTAGCCTCACAAGAGGAAAGAAGTGGGGCTTCATTATTAAAAGTCGTATTTCCACCCCAATGTTGTTTATTCACAAGTTTAAGCAAAAATATTTAATTAGCTAGCTAAATGTTTAGCGCCAACTAAATATTAGGTTAGCTGGCTAAATGTGTAACTCCAAAATAAACATTTAGCTAGCTAAATATTTGTGTAGCTAGCTATACATTTGTGTAGCTAGCTAAATATTTGTGTAGCTAGCTATATGTTTGTGTAGCTAGCTATATGTTTGTGTAGCTAGCTATACATTTGTGTAGCTAGCTATATGTTTAGCTCTAAACTCGATAAACTCATCAACTTCATCATAAAGGTAATGCAATTTTATTTATAGGACACATTTTCAGCAACAAAGCAATTCAAAGTTCTTTACATGAGTTATACAAACAAAATAACAAAAGAAAAGCAAGAGAAAAATAAAAACTATAAAAGTACTACAGATTAGTTCCCGGTGTTTAAGAATAAGAATTTATAAACTAGTAGGGGTTCCTCGGGATTCATGACTTGATAAAACTAGATGTTGGTTTTTCCCCGTTTGGCTCGATTAGTGAAGTACAAGTTGATCAAAGATGGTTCAAAACCCAGAAATCCATCACAAATCTCAGACGTTTTGTCCATCCTCACATCAATCATACCATCACAATGTTTTGTATTTCCCTCAGCTACGTGGGAAATACGCATTATATGTGCTCTTCAGTATCGGTCAGTTATTCTATTGCTTGTTCTTCCATTGTGCCTCATTTTATTAACGCAAGACTGCTAAAGCCAACTTTGTTTTAGTTTATACTCCATTTGTTCCAATCAGCAACCTCTGAGCGATTACAAAAAGGAAATCTTCATCTGCCTTTGACATGACGTAGACACAATCCACATTCAAAGTGGTGCAAACCACCAAACAAGCAACGTCCAGTGAGCGTCTCAAAACCCCATCAGAGCTTCAGCCAGAGGGAGCATCAACTGTAACGTTATGGTCGATTAGATTAAATTAAACTTTAATCATTCCCATGAGGAAAATTAGGTCATAGCCTCACCAGAGTCACGGATGGGAACCAGAAGGGAAAAGACCAAAACGGCTCATTTTCAAAAGCATAAAGAAAGACAAATCCACAGGCCATTTTAACATAGAAACAATGATTTAGTTTGTTTACTGCACCAAACACCAAACAATAGCATAAATCAAGAAAACAGAAGATTTACAGTGTTATAAGCACCATGAAGGGAGCTTAAGCTGTGCTATCACTTTTCACTGCTGACAGTTTGCTGTCAATGTCAGGGGAATATAGACAAATGTCTTATTATAGAGCCTGGTCTCCAAAAGGTGTTCACCTTAAAATAATAACACGCTGCTCTGCTGTGTCAACGCCTATTAATAGTGAAAAACGTACGCTTCGAACTACTTTATAGTCATTCAGAGGCACTACCGGCTTTCTGAACGACGTAATTCAGTCAACAGTATTTGCACAATCTCAGCCATAAGAGCAACAAATTCTGTTTGGCAACTCTTGCAGCAGTGATTTGAGTTATTTTTTAATTAATTCCAAAAAAGAAATGAAACTTTATTCATTCTTAATAACCAGCAAGAACACTGTGATACTCTGCAAGAAGAACAAGGAATTACTACAGCAGTGTTTAGTAGAGTATCGGCATCAGTACCCCATTGGCAATCTTGGGTTTCTTGTTATCCATTAAAAAAAAAGAAAGAAAAAAAAGTGGATTCAAAATGTCCCCCAAAACAACTCCATCCAACAACCCAGACACATTTTGATATAGTCTGTAATTTCTAGCATGATAAAGTGTTGAGTTGGATAAAAAATGATAAGGAGGCTTAAAGATTATGAGACGTGGCTAAATTAACTATTACCTGTACTTTAAAATCTCAGAGAATATCTCAGTTCCGGTTAATAGCACAGCTTAAATTAGAGCCTTTATTGTCTCACGTCAGGGAATTCAGATGCACCAGCTGAAAGTTACAGGTAAATAGAAACACGTGCATTCAAACCAAGACAAAAAAATATAAAATCTGAAACATAAAACAGTAAGATACCGTGAAGTAAAACAGAAGAAAGATAATAGGAGGGCCCAACTTTTCACCAGATCCCGGGAGCACAACCTCCCGATAAATCGGAAAAAACTGGAGTTCCTCTGTAAAAACAATTATAAATCCCAATTCAAAACATTGTTGATATTCTGCTAATGTCGAAAAAAAAAAAACAACTACATTTCGAAACTGTGGTGTTTCCATTAAATAAGAAACACAATTGAAATCACACGTGAATATGTTTGTTCACTGAAAACCGCGACAACATCCGGTTGCTGATCGAGTGACACGTCTGAAGCGGGAAAAAAAACGTTTCCATCGCAGTTTTCCAAAACAAAACAATTTCAATACGACGATGAAAACCGCCTCATGAAAGCTTCAAAACGTTTGTTGTTCTCTTTCACAATTGCTGTGAAAATTCATTAAGCCAATTTATTTTTGAAATGCCAAATTACGCAATAACACGGAATGTACAACAGAAATGTAGCTACTGTTATTCACACCATAACATTTGTAAACTAATAGGTAACCATTTCTCTTCCCAGTTGGCTAACTGACCCAGATCCCAGAGTCAGACTGGTGCCAGTAAACAGACGGCCAGGTGGCGTGTTTTGTGTGCATAGAGCACCAGTACCAGGAAACACACAATCCCCGTCACCCGTCAGGATCTGCGTGGAAGCAGGCGCTCCACCTGGGAACATGTCCGAACCTCCACCAGCCGCTCCTCGCCCTTTTCATTCTCCCACCCACTCAAACGCGCCGCAGGACTCTCACAATGGCACATCTGCACCATTCATCCCCCTCAGTCTCTTTGCTTTCCTCGGCCGGGCCAAACGTGACGGCGCCGCGTTCGGAGGAGGAGGAGGATGAGGTAGGAGGAAGGCCTGTTGCGACCTGACGGATGGAGGCTTCATGCTCGGGTGCTCTGAGCGTAGAAGCTATGTCGCTGTGAGCGCGCCAAGAGACCCGATTATCACCGCTGTTGTCTGAAAGTTTTTAATCCAGGTTTCTTCAGAAGGACAAAAGCAGCTGCGTGCGGCTTACGCACAAAACACAGGTGATGACGTCGCTCAGGAGCTATTTAGCTTTTTGTCAGGTCTTTCATTTTATTTCAGAGTCCTGTGACAAAAAAACAACGTTTATTAATGTCGAGCTTTGTTTAACACACAAAATAAAATAAAAGGACTTCTTACTGTGCTCTTTTTATACTTGTGGCGTCATTTTAGCAAAAATGTAGTTGCTTGCTTCAGAATCAAAATAAGACGTTCAAAATGTTGCCTTGGAGATCTGCTCACACGGTGACCTGGGTTTCTCACAAACACACCCCAAAACTTCAGCTATTTGGGCCAAACAGTCTGCGATCTGGAGCGCACAGGCTCCAGACGAGGAGAAAACAAAAAGAAAATGCGAGACAAACCCTCAGACTGAAGAAGTAATGACTGTTTATCCTGATGATTAATGCAGGAGGACTAATGGCATTTTGTACCCCGTCACACCACCTCTGAATCTGCCGAGACACGTTTGCCACGCTGGCGACCGGGTTTATCGGCGGACCGGGTTAAGATGTGTGAAAAGCCTTGAACTAAATTCATGTAAAAACATGGCAACTCTTAACATCTGTGCTCACATAAGCACCAAGAGATATTTTCAAGGTTCCTGTCAACTCTAAACATTTTCTAACTCAAAAACATGCCGGGTCGCTGGACGATCGACTGTCCTAACACCCAACCTTGCGTAGCATCTTAGTGGTGCGACAATAATCATGACACACTAGTAAGTCTTGTCACAAGCAGTGATCTTTTTCTCCCATCAATACATTATGTTGTGTAATGCCACTAGCTCCACCCTAATTGCACTGCGCCATTATCCAATGGTCCTACAAGTAAAATCTGTCATGGATATTGGTCACGTTTACAACAGAAACAGGCAAAATAGCTCAGTGGAAATGTGCCTACCATTGTAATTGTGGGAAACTGAGTATTGACCCTGATTTAACCTCCATGCGTCAAGCAAATCTGATTGTGTAGCATCATTCTTGAAGTTTACCCCCATGTTGTTATGCGCCAAGGCTACCAATTTGTTCGGGTTGATCCTTCCAGAAACTCGCAAACAAAGGCAGAATTTGTTTTCCTTACAGAGTTGAAAATAACTTTTCAAAGATTGGATCTAAACCGCAAGGCACAAACAGAGAAGAACATAAAACACAAACTCGCTCAAGCATGTCTGAGACTAACCAGTGGGATATTTCTGTAAACCTTCCAGGAATAAATATTTCAATGACAGAATCTCTAAAAACAGGACAGGTAATATACACACAAAAGCAGGTAAAATCCTCCTCATCCGACCCAGTTCAACAGACAAAAGTCTAGTTAACCGTCTCAACATCTTGAACGCAGATCGAATTTACTCAACCGCCTCCATCAGCCCAGATGGCCTTTTGTCCGACCGAGGCTCCTCGTGGCCGTAATCTCATCTGGGCCCGATTGCTGTGACACCAAGTAAACAGGCTCAAATTGAATCAGGCCCATTTGTGCTATCAATTTCCTGTCCTAAGCCTTCCACTAAATCTGCTGGGTGGGGATGAGGAGAGTCCTCGAGAGAAAAGGGAGGGAAGAGAAACAACCTCTAATACAGACCGCTCGTACTGAATTACCTCCGCCATGCACAGTAGTTAGGAGTACTAGAGCTTTTACAAGCAGGCATCTTTGGGGGCACTTCATGCAGGAAAAACGCACAGAGATGGGACTTTTTTTAAGGCAGGATGCTACGAACTTGTGAGGCTCGTCAGTCGACGGACCGAGCAAAGTAAAGAGCAGGAAACCAGCCCGAGTCCACCATTACTCCAGAGAAGAAATGAGAACATTTTTAGCTTCCAGCAAAAAGGAGAGGGGAGAAGATGAGAAGTGTCCTGTAAGCAGATGTTGAGGTGAACATTGCAAAGTGCTGCATCCTGTGAAAGCCCACAGGATGCAGATTATAGGCAGAGAGATGCCAGCAAGTAAAGGAGGACTGAGCGATTAGGCAACACTTACCAGGCTAAGGAATAAAGCTTCGAGGGCCAGTGCTTAATTTTACATAACAAAGTGATTACTTTTATACATCTAAATTGTTCCAAGTTGAACAGGGGGTGCAAACGTATGCTCCAATCAGCCTTCCCATTATGTCGTCAAAGTCTCAGCTTCTGGATTACAGGTCAAAGTGTCGGAAACGCAGCTCTTTTGTAAAATGGCTTCTCACATCAGTTGCTGTCAGGAGCCCCATCCAGTGCAGAACTAAACCATTCTGTGCAGGGAAGTTGGTTGAACACCACAAGAAGTGACAGTAAGACAGATTTGCAATAAATATAAATTGTTATTAGTTGACAGAAGCCAAAAAGTAACGTAAATACAGTAAGAAATTTGTTGAAAAGTTATCACTTTTGAAGTAGTATTAGGTTGCGCATTCGGTTTGGAGGATTCACTGATCAGAAGGAGATCAATTCCTCCGTGGATCCTCAGTTAAAAGAAAACAAGCGTTAACTTTTACAAAGAAGTCAGACTGAACTCCAAGTGCCTATTCACAAATAAAAAAAAAATTTAAAAAAAAGGGAGTATCTTCAGTCCGACAGCCTTGTTAAAACTCCATGATGTGCGTAGGATGAGCTGGAGCAAATGTGACCAGTCGCTGCAGGGGGCACTCCCCCGGACACGGCGGCACGCTGCGAAGCGATGAGCAACAAAACCAGCGTGCCGCACTGGGCCCTGATAGCAGAGAGCTTCTGGATGTCTCATCGAGGTTTAAAGACCAAGGACGAACTCAGTCATGGGTGAAAGTCTCGTGTTGGGCTGCTGGCCAGCAGAACTGACCGCTAATGCGTTCTGACAGGCACCTCTTCTCTACAAGCGCACACACACACACACACACACTCATAATGATGCACAGTGAGGAGTGGAAGCCGTTCAGAGCAGCAGTGCCCTCATTCAAGAGCAGAAGCCACTCCCCCTGCAATAAACGCATGCCTAAACAGAAGGTCCCGTATCCTCTGCAGACCTCAGCACAGGTATTATTGATTTCATCTGGACGTTCAGGGTCACAGAGTTCCCCCACAGCGTCTGTGCAGCTCTTTCTCCACAGTAACTCATACTAACTGGGATTTAGAGCTTTCAAAGTAATCCAGTGCGTTTGTCTAGAAAGTCCAGTTCGTTTGGGGAGGTGTGAATGCGCATTCGAACTCTGAGGTGTACCAAAAAAACAAAAACAAAAAAAACCTTTGGTGGAAGTGAACTCTGGCGCAGTTCAGATGCACATGTGAATGCCAAGCGAAGTGGAGGCCGCTAGAAAAAAAAGCAGGAAGTGGCATGCAAGGCAGAGCATTCTGGGTAAATAAAACCTGGTAGAGTCCAAGGGGGCCGTCGGGATCGGGAGCATCTGGTGAAAGAGGCCAAACTACGCCAATGCAACTAGATGCAAGAGTCTATTCTGCCAAAGACAAAAGAGAAATCCTACATCCGCTAAAATCTGATGCTACTAGATGGTCATTTACATTTGGTGGTGATGGAAGTTGTGCTCAGTGTCTTCTTTCTTGTTGATTCCTTCTTAATGGCTGAGGTTTTTCAATTAGTTTGGATAATTTGACAAAGTTCAGTGTGAAAGTGAACCGCAGCAGCTGAAAATGGAGCAAACGTTGCAATTTTACCCCCCAAACTGACAGAGCCTACTGGATTATCAGATGTGAAAACCCCCCTAGATCCCAGCCTTTTCTGAATGCTAATGCTAGCCAGCCTCCCGAGCCCTTTCACACTCACCTCTGACCACACCCTCTTCTTTGAACTGGCTTCTTTCTATTAGCAGAGTGCTGCAGCACTACCTGCAGCCATCCATCAAGCACAGGAGACAGATCTTGTCCCCGAGAGCCCGTTAGAGACCAAGGGGAGGTGTCTGGATAGGAACCATCTGGTGAAAGACGGCTCTGTTCGGCTGAGGCTGCATTAGACAAGTCCACCAACTGCACCAAGGCAACAATAACGGGCTTTCATAGGGCCTCTGAGGGGCCCCGAGTCCGTCAGGGTGATGCTTGTTGGTTCCCTCCAGTAACCTGTAGTCTCATCTCAGCCAGAGACGGGCTGAGCAGCTTCAGTCATGGATTAAAGCTACAATATTAACATCTTATATCGTGTGACAAAACGATTTCTGGCTCATTTTACTCTGGTTATTGCGACGAGTAAATGATACGTTAGCTTAAATAGAATTAAAGATGGCCTGATGTCTTCTTGGAGACGCATCACCTCTACCAGTCAATTTAAATTGGCAGAATTATGTGTTGTCCAGGCACGTAGTGCCATTTTACAGCAACTATTTTACCTTCGGTTGTTCTAACAATGCTGCATATATCAAATATACCGTAAAAGAAATCTGGATCTAAGATCTCCCCCGACTGCCACACACCAATGGACACAGGAGCCACATCCTTCCCATCAGCTCTGCGCTGCTGCACACCCGTATCCGTGTCGCTTCGCTCTGAACGCAGCTCAGATTACACACGACTGCAGTCTGCGGCGGCTTATTAAAGGCTTCTACATGACAAGAAATTATTAGAGCATATTGAGAATGGTTAGGCGATGTAACGGAGCTAGTTAGCGCTGCTGCATTTCTGAGACGTGTCGCTGCAGCTAAAGGTCAGCACACTGAACGCTGCAGAAGCCTGGAGCTGAGGCCGGCTGCTCAGTCAGGACAGAGGGGCTCTTTGAGCTCAGCGGCACACACTCCACTAAAACCGTAAAGGACACGGAGGCGAATCTTTGAATCTGCATACGTGGACATGCACACGCACCCACACGCGCGCACACACGCTGCTCTGTCCTTGAAAGCAGAGAGGGAGACATTTTGAGCGAGCGTCTCCGTCCTGCAGCGAACTGCGTCTTCAGCGGAGGTGAACGATCAGGTCGCTTTCGTCAGACGGAGAGGTGTGAGCATGAGAGGCGGAACGCAGACCAGAGCAAATGACGCTGGAACAAACTGCAATGTTTGCAATTTTTCTTATAAAAAAAAAAAAAAAAAAAGCTCAAACTCAATCAGATTGGGTGGAGACGATCTGTGCACATCAGTTTTCAAGTTTGCCAAGAATTTTAAGTTCGGCTCAGATCCAGACTTTGACTGGGCCATTCTGAGACACGAATATGGTTTTTATGGTAATCATCCTACTGGCACCTGAAACCGGACAATGAATCAATAATACAATATATATAGACACATGATCAATGTCAACATCAGATAGAGTATTCAATATCCCAGCATTCTGGGAGATGTAGGCAGCGGAAAGGCTTTAGCTGCTCAACCTCACGGCGAGCTAAGCTAGGCTGGTGGCATCAACTAACTCACTCGTTCTTTGGTTACCTAGCAACAACCTGTTGAGTAACTTGGCAGCAGCAGTTTCAACCGTGCCTTATGACTGCTTGAAAAAATAAAAATGAATTTAAAAAATGGCACAGAGGGAAAACTGTGGCTAAAACAGGAAACGTCACGCCACGAGTCTGACAGTGATTCAGATGTTTAAAACATAAAACTAATCAATAATTACCAATAGACCGATTTCACGATGCCTTTCAGCCATATCAATATTTTGCAGCGCTATTATCACAATAGCGCCGCAAAATATGGCAATAAATGTATAGATCCATATCGCTGATCCATGTCTGTCGATCAATCATTTAATGTGAAAACTAACCAGCGGTTTCAACAAACAGCTGAAAACACCGAAACGAAACTGTGAAAGCAAAGAAAAGGTTTGCATCGAGTTTTCACTACATAAATTTCTTACATTTTCATCCTAAAACCAAAGATCAGTTTTTTGTTTAGCCCTCAAGCGCAAAGAAAGAAAAAAAATGAATAAATTTCAAGGCCTTGAACAGAGAAAAGCAGCGCTAGCAGGATGCCGAGCGGCGCGCCCCGCAGTGCTGCTTAATTCACTTTTTAATTATGTCAATCCAACGCAGGAAGCTTTGATTTAAGAAGCATTTCTAAAGTACACGGTTTAAAAAATAATATTTCACTCATGTGAGGGATCCACCTCCCTCCCCCCATTGATTTATCCGGTAGGCAGTAAGCTTCTTAAGTGAATCCAAAAAGAATGACTTATCTGAGTTTACAGGCTCTTATACAAATGTTCCCAAACCGAAGCCCGACCACAGCCGGGCCTGCCAGCGAGACATAACTCCTCCTGAAATATGTTTTCTTTTTCAGCCGAGACTCCTTCCTTGATAAAAGTACAGTTGAAATGACGAACAGCTGAAAACACTGTCAAAGCAGTCTTCCCCTTTTTCAAGTATTAAGGAATAAAAAAAAAAAACAACCCAAAACAATCAACTTGACAGCCGGCGAGTTCGTTTGGAGCGTTTCGCGTTCATCTGTTCGGCGACGTTCTTTGTCTCTCCACCAAACTGAGGCGAAATATTACATTGCGCGGTACCATGCGACCGTAAACACAACATAAACTGTTTGAGAGCATAAAAACAGTAGCTTTTAACAGTTCTACTATAACTCGACATAATGGAGCTACCAAAGGGCCCAGAGTTTTAATACTTCATCTGGGATTCATTTGAATTGGATCTAATAAGGCCCGGTGACCTCATATTTTCAGCCTGGCTGCCTGAGGCTGAAAAAGCAAACTCCCACAAAGCTTCAGCAGCGTCGTCTGACCGAAACAAGCCAAACAAGCCATTCAGCAATTACCATTACAACTGATGGAAAACCGAGAATCCAGCTGGTTCACTTCAGCAGTTTTGTACCCGTGCTAAATGCGATCCGTTTTACCCCCAGAGATGCGACTCTTTGTGAGCTCATCCCGCATTTCTTCTCTGCACAAACACAGACGAACCGGGAATTCATGCGAGTTCCAGCTTTACCTTTTATTTATTTTTTTGAAAAGGGTTGCAGCACCAAATAGCACAGCTGTCGTCAAAAACCACTGAAACCTGCTCTTGAATTAGCAACATGTTGGTTCGGTAGGTTGTAGTTTCCTCAGGAAATGAGGCGTCTTCCTAACTCATTAACCAGAATCAAACGCCTTAGCGCTAACTAGCCTTCTTATTAAACTTTCTCTTTCTGCCTTTGTGCTGACTCATGTCTCCGTTTATGGTTGTACGAATGACAGAGATGAGCTCAGAAATGAGCTAAAGAGCCATCCCAAAAGGTGAAGTCGACCATGTTGTCACCCACCGTGTGTTAGCATCACATTACAATAGTTTATCGGAGAAAAAGAGTTCCTTGCAGTCAAAATATTTTAATTTCGTGTTTTCTTAAAAGTCCTTATTTTTATGTATTTTTGGTGTTAAAAAAATACATCACGGATATTGTTAAAATTTCTATTTTTGCTCAAGGCGCTTGTATATAAACCCGTCTCTCTGTTGCTCACAATACATGACCATGTCAATTTTTGTTACAGACCGACATCTTAATTAGACTGCTTGGGAAAAAAAAACCAAAAAAAAAACCAGACAACCAGTGCCGTGTCAAGCTCTTTGATCATTTCTAATGCAGGTTGAGTCTCACATTTCAACCTGTAGTCTTAGATGCTCTGAAATTTGGATTCTTTTATTTTTATTCCAAGCAAAATTGTCTTTATTTTTTAATTCTCATCTAGCCATGTTGTGCTTACAGGATTTTTTTTTTTTTTTTGCAAGCCCTTTGCCGTGCTTTTTTTTGTTTTGTTTTTTTTTTCATTTTGGCCATGTAACTCTCACACCCTGGTCCTACAGGTGACTGGTGGGGAAGTGATTACATGGGACTCAGTCATGCTCCCACCCACAGCTCTAAGCAGAGCCCGGTTCCTCAGAAAGAACCGTAACGTTCCTGTTATCTGTGTTTTCATGTAAACAAGCCTGGCAGTTTGTTGCCTCCGGCGTTTAACTTTGGGCAGGTATTCAATCAACCCACAAAAAAAGAAAAACAAAAGAAAAACATTACGACTGTGCCTGCATGATGGCCTGGTTCAACCGCAGCTATGTGGCTAAAACATCAGTTGGCTCGCACTCGAGTAAGGCAAACCATCTGTCATTGTGACGAAATGTACATCACGTAACACAGACTGCAGTTCAGCCGACTTTTAGACCAATCGGCGCCGAGGGCCTCACAGGGGAGGCGACGCGCACAGCTGGGTGTCGGCGTGACATGCCCCGAGCCGAGCGTCCCGACAGGAAACACAGGAGCCACAGAGGGACACAAACAAACCGTCCAAAGAGCCACGTCTGCTGGGATGAAGGGAAAACGTAGACCTTCAGCAGACCTTCACCAAAACATGAAATTCCAAATGAAAATCCATAATCCATAATCCATTGTTGATTATTAATCCAGAGTGGATTAGCGGAGCATACCACTTGTTTTGGTTTTTGTTTTGTTTTTTTTGCGCCCCTCAATGCAGAATCTGGAAAGCATTTCTAGGTCACGTAGTAAAAATAGAACAGTTCTACGTCGCGAAGCCTCACAGGGTCAACTGTCTGTGAAGGCATTTCAGTTTCAGGGAGAAGGTTTTACAATCTCCCTTTCATGCTCTGCATCATGAGCTGGGGAAAAAAAAAAATGTAGTCACTCCTTACAGAGTTTTCTACAAATAGCCACATAATGCATCCTGGCTGTGATTGGTTGTTTCTGACTAGAAGCTGTGTATTTCTGCAGATGGCAGTAGGAACACGGGGAGGAGGGAGAAAGGCTGGATTTTTTTTCACAGATCATCTGTCTCATATTATATTGTCAGGACAAAGTGGCAGTTTTAACAATTACACAAAAGTATATTTTTTTATAAAAGTTACCGATTGCAGCTTTAACAATGCTACAATTTATGTTTGCTTTGTAGAAGGTTAAAGGAGTGGTAGTATGTGTTTATATAGCACAAGAAAGTAAGCGCGATACCTTTAGTTGTTATAAAAATGAGGATTTTTATAATAAAGAAGTTATACATTACACCTTGAAATTGGGCCTCTGTCTCTTTAAAAACTCCTGGTCTTTCTGAAGCTTCACCTTCAGTAAGTCATCACAACATGGCTCCTCTATTAACCCTTTAACGTTTTTACCAGCGCTGCACTGAGAAGGAGATCCTACAATGAGCTCCGCAGATTCTCACCAGGTGGTTGCTAATTGCTGCTGGCTAGTCTGAGGGAGCTGAGTGGGGCAGGAAGGACTGCTCTATGCAACGGAAGCTGGGAAACTGAAGTCCTGCCAAAACCTTTGTTGTACAAGTGCTGCTTTTGATGAGTCTGCATTCTGAAAACGGCCGTGGAATTGGGATCAAGGGTGTGGATTCACAGAGTTCTGCTCAGTCAGCTACTTTTGCCCTGATGTCAAAGTTTCATATTTCTCTTGTGTCTTGCTTATTGCGACACTTGGCAATGTCGCAAGAGTAAAGTAACACTATTGTGTCAGTGCTGGATTGTTTCTGTACCATCAGTGTAAAGTGCAAAAGTGCCATAATGCGGCATGTTGTACATGGCCGCCTCCCTCAGCTGGTGATCGAGTTTAATGGACTGGAAGTCGATGCTGAAATGTTATTTACCTACAACAACTTCCTACACCATAAAAGCACAAGGCAGACATGCAACACTGGAAAAAATGTAAAAGCTATAAATACAACAATGTATGCTTCAAACTCAATACTCCCTTCTCACTTTAAAGTAAGAAGAAGAGAGAAGAGAGATAGTTCTTGATTTGCCCAGCTGTAGTGACAGTTAGCTAGTAAGGTATCTTGTGGGGCTGGTCATTGATCCTGTTGACTCACAAAGGAAGCATTCTGAGATTTATTACGCAAGAGCAGCTACTTAAACTTACTCAGTTTTTACAAACACATTGCCAACATCTCATCTGCGTCTTCTCATGTACGCAGCGTGACGTATCGCTACTCCTTCAGGGTCCATTTCCTGCACCTTTCAGATGCTTCCCTGGTTCAAAGAACCCAAGTCAAATTTATGGGTCATTACCAGGCTTGTGCTGACTTTGAATTACCTTCCATCAGTCATTTGAATCAGCTGTGTCAGAGGAAGGGCTTCGCTGAAATATGCAACAAACAGGCCCCCAGGCAGGAAACTGGCCACCAAGGACTGAAAGGTTACAGTAAAGAAACAATAAGGTGTGTCCAGAAATGACACTTCAGATGACAGGTGAAATTATGATCAGACAACTACAACAAACCAAAAGACAAGCAGCAAAACGAGTCTAACTGGGTGCTACTTTGCCAAAAATAAAAAAATCTTTAAGTGTAGGGACAACAACTAGGACAAACGGTAGAGTCATCTATACTTTCTGGATCTAAAAAAAGTTCCAAACCATCTGAAAACATTTTTGGTCGTTATTTTGGACCTACTATTATTTTTGCTCTGGTTTTCTTTCACGCAAATGTGCCCAAAAATACAGATAACTAAGAATCTATAAAGTTTCAGTTTCACCCTCGGGACTTCTGTGGAAATTTGAGGATCTCAAACTGAACTACAAGGAAATTACATATAAAAGAAAATGACTCAAGCACGACAAAGCACTCAAACCGCCACAATCATCAGTAGACATCATCTCTCTGAACGTTTTCCAGAAACGTTTTCATGTTTCCGTGTGTCAAGAAAATCTCCTGCCATACAAAGATGGATTTATTGAGAACAAACCGGGTGGAAACCAGCACTGGTTTGGTCAGGAACCCGTTTTAAGTAAGATTCATACCTCCAAAACGGGCCCTGCTCCCAGGATGATCTGCTCCACGCCACTTGCGAACCCCTTTTGGCTGAGGGCGGTCAGGTGATGGATGAGGAAGTTGGTGCTCTGCGTTTTGCCCGATCCGCTTTCGCCGGAGATCACGATGCACTGGTTCTTCCGTCGCTGCAACATGGCGTGGTACGCCACGTCCGCCACGGCGTAAATGTGCGGCTCCAGCTTCCCCAGCGTGTGGTTGTCGTACAGTTTGACGTACTTCGGGTTGTAGATCGGCAAGAACTGGAAAGGGTTGATCACGATAAGAATACTCCCAACGTAAGTGTAGATCTTCTCCTGCCTGAAGCGGGCGCGCAGGCTCTCCAGCAGGGCGCGCTCGGTCAGCTCCGGGAGAGCGCACAGGTCGGACGGCGGGTCGTTCCCGGCGGGCTGGGGTAGGAAGCCCCGTTCCACCATGCGCCGCCGCTCCTCCGTCACCCGCAGCCACATCTGCAAGCTGCCGCCGTAGTGGATAGACCCGTCCAGGTTCTTCTCTCGCAGCAGGAAGCGATAGTCCTCGCCACTGCCGAGGCCGCTGCGGTTCTCCAGGGCGGTCCTCGGCCACAGCATCATGCGCTGAACCGGGCAGTCTCCCGGGTTGAGGATCCATTCCTCCCCACCGAACTCCTTCACCTCGGCCAACACGTAGCACTTGGTGCGGTCCAGGCGCAGGCGCTCGATGAGGCACTCGATGGCCTCGGCGGCGGTGGTGTTTTTGCGGGCGGCAACCGGGCAGTAGATGGTGCCCTCGGCCAGCGAGCCCGGATAGACGCGCAGGGTGAACTCCTGGTCCTCCAGGCGCCGCCGCATGCTGCCTGTAATGGTGGCCAGGTTGGCGCTGCTGGCGTAGCTGCAGCCGCCATCTTGTAAGCTCATGGTGGAGCAGCGGGTCCCATCGGCAAACTGCTCTCTGGGACCGGAGGGCTGACTCAGGACATCCCACCTGGAGGAGACAGGCAAGGGGACAGAGACAGAATGAAGGTTAAAAACATGGCGGCATAACGTTAACACAGGTATGACCTTTCACCTCTTCGGTTCACTTCAAAATGTCTTTTGTGTAGCACAGAGTCAGTCTGAACAACTTTTGATTGTTTTCTGAGATCATTAAATACAAGTATGTTTTACCTAAAAAAAAAAAAAAAATTACGTATGCCTATTAATAGAGGTCAACTTTGCTTTTACCAATGATCTTATTTAATTTATAAATTCAGACAGCTTTAAATTAAAATTTTAATTGTAACAACTCAGACCTTGAATAAGTCTCAGTTGACAAAAATATTACAGATTGGTGTTCTGAGCAAATGTGGCACAACAAAATAAAAGCTCCACAGCTTCAGAATTAAGTATTATTATTATTATTGATGTTAAAACATGGTAAAGCATATAATATACATATACATTTATATGGCCTATGTTTCTGCTCTCATCAGAGTTTGACTTGAATTTAAATTTAATGAAATGTTAAAATGTACTTTATTTTGAAAAACCTAAATCTCCCGTTCTTTTCCCAGGATAAAACTGGCTCCTGCTTGTCTAGTTGGACCATTTCAGGGGTTGTGGCAGGAAAACCTAGAGCTGATGATCATACCGGGCTTTAATGGCTGTTCACACGCTTTTATTTTGAATTTCAGCAATAAGTTGCAAGTTTGAAGGCAGGATGTGGCTCCTTGGCATCTCCAACACGTCCCTCGACCCCAGACGATCACGTGCGTCAAAAAACCCCAAAACAACCCAGAAACTTCTTCTGTCAGTTTAATCATTAGTGATTTTTTTATATGACACACATTTTAACATTGAGAAACTTCAGGAAAACGACAGCAGACTTGTCATACATCCATTCAAATCCCAACAGTTTCAGGCATTCCCGTTACTTTGAGTCACAGGAGAGTTTGTAAAGTCGTGGCGTTTCGACAGAGAGGGCCGGCTGAACGGCCGTTCTGAAGCCGCTGCCTTTAACGCCGCACAAGAGAAACACCTGACAGAGTCAAAGACAAAGACAAGAACTGATAGCTATTCAAAACAGCCAGAGGCAGTGGCTGGTTAATGAAGTTAAAGGTGGATGACCACAGTTTATCAGACAGGGAGTGTGTGTGTGTGTGTGTGTGTGTGTGTGTGTGTGTGTGTGTGTGTGTGTGTGTGTGTGTGTGTGTTCATGGCTGTGTGATAATTGTGCCTAGATTAACAGCTGCCACCTCCAACACAAGAGAAGTGGCAATGAGAGGACAATGGTTTAATTCACAACTTCCCCGCCGATAGTGAGCAAAGCCCTTTATTCTGTCACTCTTTTTCTCACACACACACACACACACTCTCACAAACACGCACACACACACACACTCACAAACACGCACACACTCTCACAAACACGCACACACACACAGCCTGGTTTCAATGACTGATCTCCTCCAAATGGAGCAAGAGAACAGCGTCAGAGTCAAGAGGTGGATGGTACAGAGAGAGATCTACCTGTAGCTAAGCTAATACTGAATCGTATTTTCACTGTTACTAATGTTTACATTGCTTTTTATTGGGACCCCTGAGGATATGCATGCACACCAGCCCTGTTTAGTTCGCTTTATTTAAACTCCATTTGCATGGAAAGTTCAATTCGTTTGGAGAGGCGTGAACAATTGAACTCTGAGGCAAACCACTTCTTCCTCTGGGGTTTTTGTTGTTCCTTTTCCGTGGTTCTTGTTGCAGCGCCACCACAGGCGAGGGGAGGGAACAGATTTTTCATTGTGTTTGGTTCGTTTGACACAGTGCAAAAAGAACAGTTCTTGACCATTTTAGTCCATCGACGACAGAAAGAAAGAAATATATTGGAGGAAAGGATGAAGCAGCCAGTCTCCCTTTGAATGCTCCAGACAGATCCTCCTCCCTCTCCTGCTGTCTGGAGGAATCCTGACCACCTACAGCAGTCTGCAGCGGCCCACCAACACCAGACAGCAAAGGAGAGGGGAGGGGAGTAAAGAGGTGAAGTGTGAGCAGAGATAGAAAAGAGCTGAGCAGCGAAAGATTGACTAGAGAAGAGAGACAGGCTCAAAATAATGGATGCCATCACTCTCTACTGAGCTGTGGAGCCAGCATTGCAATTCAATTCAAAAATACCTTATTGACTCCCAAAGGGAAATTAAATGTAACTCATATTAATTCATAATGCTTGCAAATTTGGGTTATTGTAGATTGCAATCTTGTAGCAGTGTGTATTACAGCAAAGTTGCAGAGTACTCTGACTAAAGACACTCTCATGAAGAGAATGGACAGGATTGTCCATAATTTTCCTGATTTTATGCAAAATCCTTCTTTGCATCATCATGTCTGAGAACGTCCTCTCCATCCGGCTGGCAAAGAGCAATCCGATCTGTTGTTTCAAATCAGCGCCGCAGGGCATCTTCGGCGTCCTGTGACCGCTTTCTTACAGCAAAGTGACCAGTCATTTTCCTAACTGGGAGTCTCTGAATTTCATCCATGATTTAGATCGGCTGTGCGGAGAACATGGCGGTATTATGTATTTTCCAGGCACATTGTGCAATTTCAGCACTTTTAGTACCTTCAGTTGTAATGGAAATGCTCTATATTCAAAACATAACTTGAAAGACTTTGCGATTTGAAGCCTTGTATTTGGGCATGTGTCTCGTTAAGAAGCTAATGCTCTTACTGACCATCTTCAACACATCGTCACAAAGCTTTTAAGTTCCACCAGGCGTTTGCTAATTGCTGCTGACTAGTCTGAAGGAGCAGGAGGAGAAGGGCTGCTCTACGAGGCTGAAGCTCGGTTTGAGACCGCAGCTCCAAGGAGAAGCTTTGTGGAAACAGACGGCACTTTGTGAGACTTTACAATGAACGGTTGCCGTGGGCGATTAAAGGATCTCTGAAACAAGCATGAACGAATCAAAGCAACACTCCACGTACGTTTTTGATGAAGGAATAACATTTTAACATGACGTAAAGTTAAAAAAGTTGATTTTACACTAATAGTGAATCTTTAACTGTTCGGTGACTAAGCTAAGCTGCTCCAGCCTCTTCCTCGCGGTTCCTCTTCTGATTTCTGCGGTCTTCCTGAGCTCAGCCATCTCTCTAACCAAGCAAATCATTATGCCGGAAAACTGCTTCTTATGACTACCACTCTCGTGCCTTCTTGTCACCAGCCGCTGAAAGCAAATGGCTCAGTTTTCCAGATAAAAACGGATGACAGACACAGACGGTGGCGCAAAAGCCTGTAGCTGGCAGTGAGTCAGGGCTTACTGTAATCTGTCCAACACTTCTCCATGGAAGAACAGATTTATGTCAAATGGAAATGTTTCACCAGCTCAAATTTAAGGCCTTTTAGAGACCGTTATGGATGAAACTCAAAACCAGTTTCACAACAGAAATGTAGAAAATGAAAATTGCGTATTTTATATATTAGTGGAAAGCTTTTTTTGCGCAGGACGCGTGGGACATCGTGCAGGTTGGTAACAGAAGTGAGCCAGAGGAGAAGACGAATGTCATCCAGTCATCTGGAGATGAAATTAGATTTACCCACGACAGTCGGGGGGAAAAAAAACAAAATTCATAGCTACCCCGCTAGCAAGGGCATATTAGCAGCTAGTCAGTGGTCGCAGAACGTAAGAAAAATGTCTGCATGCGACTCAAACTTTTGTCTAAACCGAACAGAAAAGTTCTGTGAAAGAACATGACAGTATGTATGAGATTAAATAGTTAAACCACAACAGCATTTAAGACCTGTGATCAACGTACTGCAGGCCAACTTACATTTTTTAAGAACTTAAGTCAGTTTTAAAGGCCTTGATTTAAGAGTTAAGACTCTTAACCCTGTATGTCCTACATTAAAAGTAAGTAATTTTTTGCAATTTACCGTCTATCAAACAAGTGATTCATTAGATTAATTTCACTTCCTGCTACAGCGGGGATGAAATTACCGCAATAAGCCGATATTGGCTGGAAACGTCTGCCCTTTCAGAAACCTTTGGAATTTTTCAGATAGCGCAACGTGTGGCGGGATTAGGGTACTGCAAATTTGGCTGGATCCCGGTTTTAAGACTTAGAGGGTTAAAGACTTTTAAATCCAGGACATCCTGGTATGAGGTTCTTGAAGTACTGCATTAAAGTAGAAAAAGACACCAGCGATTATCGGTATTTAATGATTTTAAAGTACTGACGGACTAGAAATGACAATATCTACAACCAGCTGATTCCTTCGTTGTGTTTTGGTGTCAAATGAATCCTCTAGAAGGAAACAAATTGCAGTTTATTTCCCGCTCAAGCAGGACTTGTTCCAAACCGTCCTAAGGAAAAACGGCTTGACAATACATGCAGCCAATACTCCTGCCACGCTGCTGTGTGCCTCCTATGTTCCAAATACATAGGAACAACGATGGCAATGGGAAATAATGTTGCTGCAGTGCCTCACTATGCAGATGGCATCAACTTCTTAACCAAGTCTCCAACCTGCAACAGCGGTCAAACTCAAAGTGCTGAGAGCGCGTTAAGATAAGGTTTAAACCTGATGAGCGCGTCCACTCATCAGGTGAGGAGAGAACAAAAGCGTGGAGAACATGTCATCGAACGAGGGCGTGCCGCTCAGCTGACCGCTGGACGGGTTCAGCTCTCGCTCTCTCTCTCTCTCTCTCGGGTCTTCACAGATGTCAGTCCGGAGGTGGAAAAGTGCAGAAGTCTTTCCGAATGTAGACCATTTACAGAAAGGAGCGCTGACTGACGAAGCAAACGAGAGAAAAGATTAAGAGTAAAGAGTAGAAAGATGTCCGAACGCAGACGACGTTAAACAACCGTCTACCGTCTTCTGCTCCATAAAAAGAAAAAGAAAAAGTTTTACGTGTAAACTTTTCCATTATACTGACAGAAAACCACAACCACAACTCCTTAATGATGCATCATTCTTCAGCGTGGTTGCAAATATCCATTAGGGGCCGAATTACAGTAATAAACTCATTTATTTGTTTTTAAGTGGCAACAAGAGCCTTTAAAACAGATGTTGGAGAAATATCCAGTCTACTATTCAGTGTAAGAACAACTGTAATTTGTTAGGAGGAGTCTGGCGAGGCCTGGACTGATTACCGGTGTCATGGCAGACCCGGGATTTAGAAAGTCAACAGTGTTAAATGGAAAAAGAAAAAAAAATCATTTTTTTGGAAAATTAGACCAACCCACTGGTTGTCATATCAGCACACCCAGGAACTGCAAGCATTTTTTATTATTTTTTTTTTTTATGTCATTTGCATTTTTTTTAGGAAAAAAAATTTTTTAAAATCCATCACACACACATTCTGCAGACACAGAGAGGTGTATCGTCTTCTCTGTGCTTTCCAGCTGACGGTGGCAACGTCTGGGCTGCACCGAGGACTCTTCAAGTGGTAGAACTGGAACTACGTGGCTACGGCACACCTTGACTAATGAATTAATCCCCCGCGCACACACACACACCCGCACACACACTTTAATACCTCTGCACACACAAACAAACACACGCCTTGACCCAGTAGAGACGGTCTGTGTTCAATCGGGATGAAAATTTGAATATTTGTATTATTTTGAGCTCATTTCATGCAGAAGAAAAAGAGAGGAGGTTAGTAAAATCATAAGTATGAATATACATACAGCTGCAGCTGCAAATGATTGGCTTTGATCAGTGACCTTTCCAATCCAAAGAAGTTTTAACTTCACCTGAATGAGGTTTCATCTAGAGGAGCAAAACTGAACTCACTCTTCAAAAATATTTTAAAAAGACGGCAAGGAAAACTCTTTTTTTTTTGTCGTTTCTGTCGTTAGTATGAAAAAGTAAGATGAAATTAACTTCTATTGCTCAACTTCTACGCAGCAACAGAATGAAAACCCAATTAAAATCTACTGAAGTCCTTTATCACCTCAATGCAGCACTTAACAACATTCAGAAAAATTCACAAGGAGCCGCTGCACAGCGCCTGAGCCTGAGCCACTGGTATAGATACACATCTATACATTACAAAAGGTCCAGTCAAAGTCCAGACATAAATCCAGTTGGGAATCTGCAACTAAATTTTAAATCCACTGCTGACGGAGGGTCTCCGTCCGATCCGACTGAACGTCTGTGTTCTACGAAGTGCCGACTCAGAGAGTCTAAATAAAAATATACGCCGCGACATGCAGTCATTTTCTTTCCCAATTCCCGGTTATTCCATAAAAAAAAAAAAAAAAACCCCCCACCAGAATCTTCAGAGACACATAAAGACAGCTACAAACTTGGCCTTCTGTCACATGAAGAACATTTCCAGGTTTAAAGGACTGATATCCCAGCAAGATCTAGAGAAGCTCATCCACCTTTACTGCAACAGGATTGCCTAAAATAAAAGAATCAGTGGATTTACTTGATGATGACATAAGACGTAATTAGTTACTGTATTTTTGGGGGGCTCTATTGGCCTTTATTGGACAGTGAATTGACAGGAAAGTGGCCAATGAGAGAAAGTAGGAAGACATACAGCAAAGGTCGCCAGGCCGGGAATCGAACCTGCGACGGCCGCGTCAAGGACTAAGGCCTCCGTCCGCGGGTTGTGCTCAACCCGTGCGCCACCACAGCGCCCCCTGTATTATATTCTTATGATATGAAGCACTTTGATCTGCCTTGTTGCTGCAATGTTCTATACAAATAACCTGGACTTTAACAGAATGCCATTTTGGGTTGTAGCATCACAGGAGTTTAAAGAATGACAGAAAAAAAAAAAAAAAAATAGTGAAGGGGTGTGAAAACGCCGCGCAAACCATTTTCCAGTCGGCAGTAAATAGCAACAGATTCGTTCTTTTCATGCTACAAATAGTTCTTGTTCTCCGCTTCTTAGGCCGACGTCTGCAAGGTCAGGAATTTGTGTGAGCCGCCGCAGCTTCCTCCCCCCTCCCGCCAGCGTCCGAGGTGAACGCCGACGGAGGGAGAAGAATCTTCCCCGCCCTCTGCACCAGCAGCTGATGCGCCGCGACTGCGTCCCACCCGGGAGCCGTCAGAGCGCGTCTCCCTCACAGGAGGAACATTTCATACTCCGGATCGTCGGAAAGTCCTCCTCCTCCTAAGCATTTATTCCGCCGCTCAACCCAAGATTTCTAGACCCTGTCAGGATGTTTTAAGCATAAATCTACATCTTAAGTCTTCTTTTCTGTTGTTGTTGTTGTTGCTCCCTGCTGAGCAGACAACGGGATGTCTGTGCCAGGTTTCTATTGAAGGCAGCAGTGGGAGCCAAGATGGGAAAAGTCAGCAAAACTGTTTGTCACCCCACCTTAAAGAGCCACAAATAAAGATTTAGCCTTCAGTCCTGGCTTAATAAATAAGTAGACACTTTCAGCCAAGTTTCCTTCGAAAGTTGAAATGAACAAGCTCAATAATAAATTCCTTGTGTCTACATGCGTGTGTGTGTGTGTGTGTGTGTGTGTGTGTGTGTGTGTGTGTGTGTGTCCCTGAATTCCAGCGGGGCACCACAGCTCAAGGAACTAAGCCCACACTGACACAAACAGCTGCCAAAAAGCCGCGTACACACACACACAAAGTGTTGAGTCACAGAGTGCAGTCGATATATAGGTGTGTGTAAGAGACGAGTTAAAATGCTTAAAAACTGCTGAAAGAAAAACACAAACAAAATCTGGACTCCACAGTCTTTGTTTATTTTGGCATTTTGATCCAAACTGAACTGTCCAGGTATAAAAGCGTTGGCTTTTGGGGCAAAGTCAATATCGAAGAGGAAGCAGGAGGCGAGAACAACATTAAGGTCACACCACGGTTCCCAGTTCGCTTCACAATCATCCCCGTGTGGCATCACTTCCACTGGGATTTTCAGCGGACGATACCGTGCAGCTCAGACCGCGCGCTCCGACCGATAAAAATCAAACTCCCGTTCACAAGGGGGCGCCAAACACAGGAAGCCTGCGAGTCAAACCACAAAAGAAATCTGTGTTTTGAGAAAAATAATTCTGTATCAAATTCCTGTTAAGAAGAAATCATTCCATGACTTTGTTGTTTAGTTTTGAGAAAACAAGAACGTTATCGCCACCTTTTGGGCTGGAGGATAAACCTTAGCAGCCTGAGTCATAATTACAGTCGGAATTTGGAAGAGGAACGCTTATTTTTGCTTTTGTGCAACAAAAAATAGGGTAAAAAAAAAGAAAAGAGTAATACTCTGAAATTATTAAGCTAAACCACAAAAACACAAGGATTCAACAAGAAGTCATATTTCTCTGGAACATTTGAAAATACCGACTTACATTCGCAATGTTCAGACACTGAAGTTAAAGACATTCGAAAGCTACAAAGCTTTCCCCGTTATAGACGTGTGTTATGAAAAGATTTCACGGGGGTTAACACTAAAATCAAGTTATCTTGACGAAGACAAAAAGGGAAAATTAACATTCTTCTTGGAACTGAACGACGCCAATCTCTGATTTTCTTGGCATTTTCGCACAACATATAGAGAACAAAGGATTTATAGATTTTATCTCTTTGGACTGTAATGGATACAAACTCAGTGTTCATTTAGTCTTAATTAGAGAGATAAACATTACAAATACAATGTTCGCCGATCAACTTGTTGAGGGTGATCTGTAAATACTGGATCTGTTGATGATGCTTTAAGGAACAAAGGGAAAAACCAGATTTTTCAGTATTTTATCTGATCTCCACTGGTCACAGCCAATCAGGAGAAAAGTGGTGCATTTCAATCACTGATTGACAAACTTTAATTGGTTATGAAATTGAATTTCTGGACTCCATTACCCACATAAATAATCAGACAGAGCTACATGTGCTGCAACAGAGTGTACCCAAGAAGTCCCAAAAGATGAGAGCGTGTGTGTGTGTGTGTGTGTGTGTGTGTGTGTGTGTGTGTGTGACACAACGTCTCTCCTCCATCCTTTGTACTGACGTCATCCCCACTTCTCCAGAGGGTTGACATCACCTCAACCTTTTTCTCTCTCCCTCTGGCACAACACACACACACACACACACACACACACACACACACACACACACACACACACACACACACACACACACACACACACACACACACACACACACACACACACACACACACACACACACTGAACACTGGAGCATCTGAGCTATCCACCGCAGATATTGATTGAGAACACACACCCCTCTTCTCCTCCTCTTCACTATAACCAGAAATCAACTGAGCATCTCTGTTGCCACGGTTACAAGCTAAGTGGAATCCATTAGTGGAGGAAGAATCACAGAATTTGCGAGATGTGATCCATCTGTTCATTTCCGCCTCCTTTATTTTCTTCATGCGATTTCCAGGAACAGATTTAGATCCAGAAGCTGTTAAAAGCGGACCGACATTGTTAAAGAAAAATGTTTACAATTATTAGCTCCTGGGTTTTTTTTCCCCCTTTTTTTGGCAGACAACCAACCCTCATGAGACACAGATGACTCTGAAGACGAACACTGAGACGTTATCGATCTGAGCCTGTGTGTGCCAGCAAAGGGAACGAGTTGACTTAGCTTGCTAGCTTAGGTAGCGAGACAACAGAAACCTCCTGAGACGTGTTGACGGCGTCATCAGAGAACCTAAAAAATACCAAAACGGATTCTTACAAAGGCAAATGTTTGAGTCAAAATTCAACAAGAAGTTGTAAAGAACTTCATACGATTTCTTCAGCATCATATTAGTGATTCAAAGTCTTGCTACTCAATATCTTCTTTGCCTCACCATCAGTATTTAAAGTTGGACCGCCTGGAAAAGGCGACTCGGACCAACGGAGCTGGTCGTGGCACAATTTTCTGGTGAACAAAGTAATCAGTTTTACACTCACCAAATCTATAATCTAAAAGATCTTAAATGTTTTCTGATCAGTCAGCACATCATGCCTATGCAGGAATAGCTCGGATCAACAAAAACACTCTTCAGTGTGGAAGTTTTGTCTGAATGAAGCCAGGATGTACAGCAGGTTCTCTCAGGTAAAACTGCTCCATCTTCATGAGGCACGTTCTCAGCTACTTTGAGGGAGCGTTCACAAAAAAAAAAAAGTCAACTCTGGTCCACCTACAGATCCAGACTCCTGTTCGATTTTAGTAAAATCTGATGCGGTTCAAATGCATATGTGAATGCCAAGCGGACTGAAGACCACTCCAAAAGACCACAGCATTCTGGGTAAATACAACCAAAACAAACATGGGCGTCTTGCACCAGCTGGGAAATGGATCTTGGTCTTCTGAGGTTTCAATGTCCTTTCCTTCAGTAGTTGCTGATGCAGCGCCTCCACAGGTGAGGAGGGGAACTGGTTTTTCAAATAGTTTGGATCATTTGACACAGAGCAGTGTGAAAGCGAACCACGCCAATGTTGAAATATTTTCAGCATTTTGCTCCACAGTCAAACCGAGAGCAAGACTTCCGACGGATAACAGGAAGACAGATTTTGTGCCAAAGTTGTCCTTTTAGTTTAAAATTGGAATAATTTGAAATCAGTATGACATTCAAAACTATACAAATAATACCAATACCCAATCTGTAGCGTTTCTTACCGCTTATGTCTAGATGAGCAGCAAATACTCTTTTGCCAAGTACCAACGGTTTCAGTAGTTTGACACGATGTTCTTGTGAGCACTACAAATTGCACACTCCACATTATACATCAATATAGGTTAAGAGAAAACAACAGCACTCCTATGAGAGCGTTTGCATTAAAGCAGATTTATTTTGGACAAGCATCAGAACCAGAAATGCTCTTTCGCAGCTTCAGCTGTAAGGGAGCATCCACAGCAAAAGAACTGTGGTCAAGACCTAATTAAATAACGCAGAGAGAAACGCGAGAGGCGCACACAAACGCAGTCGAGTCTGTCATGTTAAAGGAACCATGAGCAGAAATCGACATGTCACGCTCTCCAAAACAATGCAACAAAAACCCCATTTAACCTCAACAGGGTCGCAACGTCACTAATGGCTCCATCATCCACATTGATTCTCCCCCGTTTCACCTCTACTTCCCGTTTGCTTTGCAGCACTGGGCTCTGGGCTCTGCCAAACCACAATCAATAGGATAGTCTGAATGTTGTGCACATTTGGTGTCCATATATTTTGTATTTTCCCAATAAAGAAATGCTCACATAACTGCTGATGTTTCGTTTCCCCTGCAGAAAATCATTTGCCAGTTAAAGAACAAAAGTGTGTGTGGTTCTTTATTGCTGACTTCACGCCGTTTTAACTCGACAAACGACTACAAATGGCATCATTCTCCTCTCCACCCTGTCCTCCTCCTTCCTTTGCTTTCCAGTAATACAAGAAAGGCTCAGGCGGCGCATCGCCTGTGACCAGACACTTCCTCATGCATAATTTCTGCTCCCTAATAAATGTGGAATTTTTTGGGGCCAGATCAAAGCGAAGAAAGTCTGGCTTTAATAAAGACTCGTGCGGAAAAATAATAGGACGTGTCACGACACGAACGTGGAGACGGTAAACCGTCCTGATCCGGGAGTTTGTGAAGTCTGCCGAATAGATTATTTGCGACCGGAGCACAGCAGGCCTGAGTGCACACGCGGCAGGTAAAACCAATTGCTCAACCTGAGCCGTTCCTCTCTGCAGGGCCTCCATCGTGGCTCCGGGTCAACCTCCTGGCATGCCTTGCAATGAAATTAGGTCAGCAGCTAATGCAAAGGATCTGTTTGATGGCGCTCACACACATATTGATGGTGTGTAAAAACACATGAAAAGAGGCGATTTCGCTATCGGGATTGACATTTATCGTATCGTGTATCGCGACATATTTCTCATCGTGACAAACATTTTGAGTCATTGTAGCAGCAATAAAGTCCAATTAATGGTTAAAAACATCCAAACCTGTTTGTATTGATTGGTTGTTGAATGAGGACTGTCTGACTTTAGGACATTGTTGCAGTGATCATGTTGATTAATGATTATTGATCAGTATGACATTCAGATGATCACAGCTAAACGCATAGCTCTTGCCAAGACATCAGTCTTTTAATCCTGGAAATGTTCTTCAGGAGCCAGAAGGCTGACTTTGTATTTGCATTTATGTGTCTCTGAAGGTTCATGCCATAACTGGGAAGGGGAAGGGAAATTATCACAAATATGTTGATCAATGTTTCACTTATAAAAACTCTACAAAGGTGGGTTTTTGAGCCTTGAGTCAAAGGAAGTCAGCGTTTCGGCTGTTTTGCAGTTCTCTGGAAGTTGGTTTGTAGTACTTGTCTGGGGCTACAACAACTGCTGTGTCCTGCCGTCACAGCAGTAGTTACCTCAAATATAAGTAATAAACATTTCTTGCCATCACTTTTATACTTACCACACTGGTATCACAAAATTTAACAACAAACCTTTAAGACCACATTGCCCAACGCTGCTGAAGTCAGCGCAAAACGATTTCCAAATGAAGAGATCTTCATTGAAAGTGGACACCGGTCATCACACGGACAGAGAAAGACACAAGACAGTAAAAGGAAATGAAGGACGAAGCGACATCTTTGGAACAGTGAGGTATCTGGAATGTGACGGTCAGTAGAAGGTATTCTGAATTTCATGGTGTTGCTCATTTCACAACTATTTTAACATCCACTGAAGAGTTTTGAAAGGACTGGACTTTTTTTCCTACACACTCCACACTTTCCTTTCCAGGCTTCTATTGTCCCTGATCTCTACTTAACACAAGAAGAGTTAAAGACTGGTCGTTATTATCTTACCCTGTGCTTAATTTGTCTTTTGAACAAAGAGGTGAGACGACGGCGTGAAGAGCTGGATCCTGCAGCAGAGTGGGAGGGAACAACCTCCTTCTGTAAAACTGGAGACACTAATTGTTTTATAATGCAAGGCTCTGCAGCCTTGTGTGTTTCTTTAGGATTTTCATAGCGGCTTTCATCACAAATAATCCCAAAATGAGCAAGAAAATAACATCACTAAAGGGCTTTTTGCCTGAAAGTGTATTTTCTTTCTCTTGTGTTTAAAACATATGCAATAAAGACATTTTTAATTAACCTGATTGTCTGGGCAGTTCCCCAGGTGTTTGCTAATTGCTGCTGCTAGCCTAGAGGAGCAGTGCAGAAGAGGCGTGGTCTGTGGAGTCATGAGCAGTGGCTGAACGGTTGCTAAGGGAGATTTAAGGTTTTCTCAAACATGCATGAATAAGTCAAAGCAATACTCTGGGTTGTGTTTTGGTGACAACGTGACAGAACGCTCTAAAAAGTCATCTTTTAATAATAACCACGCACTAAAAAAAATCCTGACCATATAAAGAGTCTACATATGTCTGGTGAAAAAAGTCCGGTACATCCATTGTAAGACTGGAGGAATTTCTACATCCTGTGTTTAGTATTATTGTTGTCTGGGCCTTAATCCAACCTGAGGCAGAGTTCATGTTTGTGAAAGGAGAGGAGTGGAGAGGGGCTGCAAACATTACAGAAATGTTCAGACCGCCACAAGATGTCGGAGCTTTTACCAACGCTGCTCACAGCCTTACAAGTGGAAGAGAACGAACGATTACGACCAGGCGACAACAAGTTCAGCGACCAGCTCTTATGACGTTTTGATCTGCTTCTTACTGTGTTCGATTGAGAACCAAAATTTCAACATTTCCTACATTTTCAGCTGCTGTGGTTCACTTTCACACTGCACTGTGGAAAACGAGTCAAACCCTTTGAAACACATGTTCACCTCCAGCCTGCAGTGGCGCTGCACCCAGAAATGACACGAAAACCTCAGAAGAAGACATGAGTGCAACTTCCTTCTTCACAAAATGTAAAACAAAAATGGAGCAGTGTCAAATTTTAGCAGTTGTAGGATTTTTCGTTTTGTTAAGGACAAAACACAGCGAGTCATTTCTCTTGCCAGCACCGTTTGCACACATTTGTTTTGGTTGTATTTACCCAGAATGCCCTGAGAAATAGTCTGCTTCTTGCTTTTTGAAGCGGTCTCCCGTCTGCTTGGCATTCACATATGCCTTCCACATGTGAAGGCCAACCTAACCCAGACCGAGGTCCCGTTCACACCTGAACCGGACATCTTTCTCAGCAAACGAACCTGAGTTTGATTAAAGTGGATTAAACAGGGCTGCTGCGAATGACATATTTCATTGGGTCAAATTGATCACTTGGTGAAGTCGTGGAAGGGTTACTAAGACCTTTAGAGATGCCTAAATTGTTTCCCCCACCACTGCCGTAGTAAGTGTTTTAGAGAAAATCCAGCATATTTGGTGCTCACACCGTCTTTCCACCCTGCTATTCGTAGTAGAAATCTGACTTCTCATTTTCAGGTGGCCACATCAGCACAGCTCCCTTTCACCCTGGAATCCAAGAGGAAATGAGTCTCCAATCAGAGAAAGAGGAAGATCATTTCTAGGTCCTCTTTTTATTATGGCGAAATATGAAACTGCAGGAGACAAAGGGAGAAACGCCGCAGTGTGGTCACTTTCACTTCCACCTCGGGCTTTTCAGCTGCGAGCCTCTCTCTGCCATCATTTCACATCGTTCAGTCTGCTTGCACACGCAGAGCAGCCTCTACTTAAACATCTCCACCTTCCTGTGTGTTAAATATTAAAACCTCGGAAACCCGAGAGCCTGAACCGACAGGATGGGATGCAGCGATACCTGGAGGAGCTCTGGACACTCTGTCCAAGGACGGAGCAAGCGGAGACGTTTCAGGGACGGTTTCAATTGAAGAGTGGTGAAAAACTGCTCTAAGAGCTACAAAGCTTGACTGATTCTCCAGTATGGCACGAGGTGCTTAGCAACACCTACTGCTCCACGTAAGACCAACAGAGGACAATGATCGATACTTACCGACCAAAGATCTTCTTCATAAAACCCGACTCTAAAGGCAGAGAAACGGTCACAAAGTGATCCTGGAACAAGCTAAACGGGATGAGAAGTAATCATGTTCCAGACAGACAGACAGACAGACAGACCAGTGATCCTGAAAAGCTTTTCCCCAGGACACAGACGGCATCGTCTCCACTTCACCGTGTTGACATTCAAACACGTTTCAATTCACTGGAAACAAGTTCAAACCGAAAATGTCTTTGTCCGTTTGTGGACAAAGACATTTTCTTTTAAAACACAGGCCACCATAAGGACATCACACCAAACAGAGCAACAGCAGCTAATATCTTGGGGGGGATTTTTGTGTAGAGTATATATCGAAATTATGCTAAAGAGAACGCAGCTTGGGAAGCTGAAATACAGACACGCAGTGCTACATGACACGCTACAGGCTAGCGCTAGCAAAGCAGACAATCCAGCAGCATGAATTATTTTAACTGATGCTGATCGTCTGTACCCTCAAGAGCAAAAATTAAAAAGTCTTACTGCTGAGATGCTAACGTCTTAGCATCTTGCAAATATTTTAGCATGTTAGTTCTATGATGGCGCCTGATGTAACCTTGGAAGAAAAACATGGAAAACTTTGATTAGTGTTGTGGATCTTCCCTTCAGCAAGATTAGTGTTAAGTATGAAAATGCAAACATTTTTTTTAATTTAAGATTTAAGTTGGTCAATTCAGATTAAAACTTGTTTAAAAAGCCACAAATATCTGGTTGAACTTCCACTGTCTGGTGTTTCTTTTTATCTCCATTGTCCACGCCTATAATTTAAGTTTATCTTTGCATTTTTCTCAGTTTTATTTATTTATTTTTTTTACCTTGAACAGCTTCTTTAGATTCACATTTACAACAGTCTTTATTGTTATTGTCAAAAACACAGAGCTCCAAACGTCAGCTCTCAACCAATGAAATGCTCATTCAGCAGGAAACAGAAACACTTCAAACACTGTTTTTCTCCCCTCCTTCTGATTCCCAACGATTATCCCGAGTCTCTGTGTGTGTTGCCATGGCAACAGCCCTGGCTCAGTCATCCTCCTCTGCCCTCCGAGTCCAATCCTGCACAGATTAGATAGGGCCATCAAACGGAAAGAGCCGAATCCTCCGAGGATTAGATCTCGGAAACAGAAACTGTGACAAACTCGCGGCTCAGCATCCAGACTGAAGTCGATCTTACAAATCCCAAAGCCAAGTTTACTTTTGTTTTGCTCATTCTTTTTTGTCCCCCATAAAAGTCGCCCGCTGACTATTTTCTCCTAAATTTTTTTTTTTTTTTTGGGGGGGAAAAAGGGTTTTAGAATTACTCTGCGGCCTCTCTGTATGCTGCCCTTTTCATAACAACAAGCCATTGCGACCAGCAGCTATTCCTCATCAGGGTATTTTATATATTTATAGATGCATGATGACATTTTAAAGATCAGGAGAAGTCTGCACCAGCGCCATGCCAACGCACAGGCCCTGAGGGAGGACATGAGCAGCGTGTGTGTGTGTGTGTGTGTTAGTAGAGATATCAATGACACTGGATTAGGTACACTTCATTTAGTCCCACGAATGCTAGACCTCCGCTAGACCAACCGCATCAAGAGGACGAGCCTGAGGGCCACGCGCCGGGAAACAAGACACGGACGCCGTTGTTGTGTCGTTTCGGTGTTGCTATTAATAAATCATGCTTGCAGGCCAAGTGTGATATTAAGAGGAAGCACGTTTGACCGTGTGAAGCAGAAAAGAGGAGGAAAAAGCGACGTCGCATTCGGCGCGAGGAGACGAGGCACGAGAACATTTCTCAATGAGGCAAAGTCGGCGCAGCGTTCGCTTATCTGAGCAGGTTTATTTTCTGCACCAACCCTCTCTAAAGTAGACTAACAGACACACTGAGCTCTTTAAACTTCCTTTTAAGCTTCGCCACAAAGTCTGACCGCATTCAACACACACACACACACACACACACACACACACACACCCCCACACACACACACTCGATTCAGGTAAATACAGATCAGAGTGCGTCATTCTTTGCAGAAGAGAGAGACATAAAGACAGCAGGCCATCAAACCTGCTGCAGACCATAAAGGTCAGTTTTTACGTTTGCAAAGTGCATGTAAAGTTTTAAATATTAAACATAATCAACACACGCTTACACACAACCGCACTGATCTCAGAGATATCAGACAGAAACTCTGAAAGATGTCAGCTTCGGTTTTCGTTTCGTAAAGGATTCCAGCGAACAACACTTCATAACCCAACAGGTTTGTAGGATTTTGTCCCATTAGAGCAACAATTTCCAGTAATTATGATTCTGTGTGACAGAAGAACATAAAGTTGTGTTGAATTGTTGAATGGAAGCGCCCTGAAGCCCAATTTAACATTTCTATAAACTGAATCTGATGTAAATGCCACAATAACAGCTGCAAGTCTGACTCTTCCCCTCAACGTCGGTTTGGACAGAGAGCGACTCAACCTCGATCGTCACGTCCTGCCACAGAACACCCGATCAGATCCAGGTCTGTACTTTGACTGGACCACTCCCCACACGTGCATGCTTCCACCCGACCCTTTCCACTGCAGCTCTGCTCGTTAGGAATGATTAGCCAGCTTGGAGGTAAAACCTCACCCCGCTCAAATCTTTTGCATCCAGCATGTTGTTTTTCTCCAGCTCATCATCATATTGTCTGACCAGCTGTGGGGACAGACAGTGTGTGTTCAGGGCGGCGTCCTCTGCTACAAAAGGTCAGATTTGGTGGAGGGCTTGACTGATTGCTGTTTGCTTAACAGAATCTCCAGCGTTGCCGTGGGCAACACAGATTTCTTTGTTTTAGTTTATCTTAATTTACTAATTGGATGACTTGTGAAGGCAACTGGTTGTGCTGGATTTTATTTCGGGGTTTCAGATCAACGGGGGTTGAATATATATGTGAGCTTTTGTATCACATATATTATAAAAATATATGAGATACATACATATATATATATATATATATATATAGTATCAAGGTAAATACAGATCAGAATCTTTGCAGTAGAGAGAGTCGTTGAAGACAGCAGACCGTCAAACCTGCTGGAGAAAAGGTTTGACAATCTGTAGCACATTTTCTAGGAGTATGGATGAGTAACTTTACCAGGCACTGTGTATTTTGATTAAATGGGTTTTTTCAGGCATTACGGCTGGAGGGCCGTCTCCATCCGTCTAATTACCATCGAGTCAGATTAAACGGTTTGCGCCTTCATCAAACCTAAAAACACCAAACATCAGGACAACAAAAGGGCCATCTAATCACAAACACGCACACAGTCCACCAGGCGATCAGACAGGCCCAGTCTCCCCTCCCCCCCCCCGTTTCAGTGTGACTGCCCCCCCCCGATCCAGTTACCCCCTCCATCCAGCCACTAAATCCACTTACAGGCCACAGTGCCACTGGCTGATTGTTTTCTCTCCGGCAGCAGATGCTCTGCCTCCTTTCTCCGTCCCCAGGACCTAATCAGCTGTCAGCGGGCGCGTGGGGGGGCCGAAGGGGTCACGAAATGTAAATGATTATTTTCTTCCCCTTCTCTGATGAACACGTTCAAGCTTTCAGATGCATCGGCGTTAAAAGCCTGGGAAGGAGAAGAGCTCACGGAGACGCGTGTGGGTTTTTCGGCTGCATTACCTCATGCTTTCTAAAAAGGAAAACGCCACACACAGACAGGAAGTCGCTCACAGGCCCCATCCATAGCAGCTACACGCGGTGGTTTTATGCTGCAGAATTGCCATTTAAAAAGACAGGACTGGAGTTGGCTTCAAACGATACGACAACACACACGCAAAGAAAAGACCTTTAAGGTGAAACAGGCACGGGAAGGTTACATCTATCACGGTATTATGCAGGTAAAGCCGCTAACATCTTCATTCATTCATGATATGTCAGAGAAAACACCACAAAATGCCATACATGCATTTTGCGTGCCCCGTCTCACCTCCGACTTCAATTCTAGCGTAAAAGAGTCTGTCTGAAAGTCTGTCGTAATCGGTCTTCGGAGGATGCGGTCCTCGCATTTGGACATGCTCTCAGTAAGACTCGGACACGAGAACGAGCAGGACGGACATTAGTTATCAGCACTAACGTCAAAACAAGTGATTTATCCATCCATCCATCCATTTTCCATCACCCTTCTCCCTAACGGGGTCGGGAGTTGCTGGTGCCTATCTCCAGCTGCGTTCCGGGCGAGAGGCGGGGTACACCCTGGACAGGTCGCCAGTCTGTCGCAGGGCAACACAGAGAGACAAACAGGACAAACAACCACCCACACATGCACTCACACCTAGGGAGAATTTGGAAAGCCCAATTAACCTGACAGTCATGTTTTTGGACTGTGGGAGGAAGCCGGAGAACCCGGAGAGAACCCACGCATGCACAGGGAGAACATGCAAACTCCGTGCAGAAAGACACCGGGCCGGGAATCGAACCCAGGACCTTCTTGCTGCAAGGCAACAGCGCTACCCACTGCGCCACTGTGCAGCCCAGTGATTTATCTTAAATGCTAAAAGCGACGCGACATGACCCAGAGTGTCAGCTCGTCTTGATGTGTGAATGTCAGTGTCATGACTCAAACCCCTTCATTAACACCCATGAAGCCACAGCAGGCCAGCTTTCACACCCTGCTCCAACTAAATGAAAACCCACAAGTCTACAACACACACACACACACACACACACACACACACACACACACACACACACACACACACACACACACACTGTACTGCCACCATCACATATCTACCCTCCACCCACTTTGTACACAAATACACATCCACGCCGTCTCTCCGGTGGGACTTTGGTTTCGCCGTGACAACAGCCAGTCACAACGAAGCTGCTACGCGTCCACGAGCCAATCGCTCGCCTGCCGTCGTCGGTCCCCGGCCAATGAGGTGGCGCTCCGCCGGCGGCTCGTTTTCCTCCACGGGCAGCTTTCTTTATTGTTCTGGATGAGTCTGTGGTGGAGCTGCTCATTATGCCGCGGAGCGTCTGCTGCCTGAGAGCTTTTCATTACAGGCACAGCTGTAAAGTGGACTCCCTGACGGATGGACTCCACGTCCCACCATCCATCTTCACCTGCCTCCTTCTTCAAGAGACGCCAAACAGATTCAATTACAACACTAATAAAGTCTTACATTTACGATCAGTCTGCTGAGCTGGTATGGATACGTTGCAGATGACGGTCAAAATCACAAAAGAAAACAAGAAGGAGTCAAATCTGACAAACTATACTGAACCACGCAGAAAGACAGAGTCACTACATGACAAATGTGGTTCTTTCAGTAGATTTGTCGCTCCCTGCTAGCAGTCGTTTACATATGAAGCGGGAAGAAAACGAGGAACACCCACGACCCAGATGAAGACGCCACGTTTCCTCAGGACAATGTGAAGACATCTCGCTGAAGCAGCGGCACACACCTGAGCGGCGGGCCTCGCTTTTAAAGAATCACAGCGACCGCAACGCCAGCGACCTGAGACCAAGTCAGAAATGCCTCTTACCCGACGCCGCCTGCAGGCTCAGAAACACCGGAGCGTCTCTTGCGAGGCTCATCGGCAGAGACCCTTACTGTCGCCAACTAGCCGCTGTTACTTACTGGGAGCGAGTAAGCGAGCGAGTCTGCCTCCTAGCAACCGCTGCCTGACAGGGAAGGTTGACGAGGTTACGTTGTCACAGGGACCACGAGTCTGCACGAGAGCATGGTCTGCAGCTGAGTGAGGAAGAGGAGGATAAGTGGCCACGAACTGCACATCCTCCCCCCACCTGATGACAGCTAACTGATTTATATTAAACATACAAATATTATTGGAAAAAAAACAAAAAACTGTGAAACGGACGATGGTGAATAAACGACTCCTGCTGTTCTTTATGTTTACAAGCCCGACGGGATAGAGACGATACAATTACATATGTAGTTTAGACCAGAAAGCCTCTTGCTAAGCTCACCGATTATCTTCCAAATGACATTAAAAAACATTTAAAGAGGCTTCGGAGAAAGCGACAAAGACGGCTAGTCCACTTACGCCCGATTCTAGTACCAAGACATTGCTAACATCTGGCAAAACCTTTCAGTAAGCACAATTATTTCAATTTGGACCCCGATCAGTGACCTCACAAGAGGTCAGAAGACGGTCCTGAAGCCTGGGCCGGGTCAGACATCTTCAGACTGCCCGCCCAGAGCAGTAGACTTCAGATGTAGTCTGAAGGTAGTCTGCTTTCTTTCCATCTCCATTGCATTGACCCCTCAACTTTCCAAGGTCAGAAAAACTAATGCTAGTCCCAGACATCCAAGTGAACAGTGAATACTTAAACACTGTGATGTCTTTTGACCTGATGCTGACCTCCAAGGTCTACGCTTTACTCCACATTATGAAAGCAGCGTTTTCCTTTGTTGTTGTTCTGCGTCCAGAGGCCTATTGTCCGATCCGCACGTCACGTGACTCCGAGAATCGCCAAGCTCTACCTGCTATATTCGTATTGTGGTGTCCCAGTTTAGAGTTACACCCAAAAGTAGGACAGACTGCAGGACAGAGCAACTTTCAGACAACCTTGGCAGAATGACAAAGCTTTTATAGTCGCCGAAGAGAGAGAGAGAGAGACAGAGGGAGAGAGAGAGAGAGAGAGAGAGAGAGAGAGAGAGAGCCAGGAGAGGCAGTGAGGCAAGAAAATGTGACTGAAATGTAATCTGGGACAGAAAAGCTTCAAAAGTATCAATAAAAATTTATTTGAAGACAACGTTTTGCCAATATTCCAAAGACAGGGTTTAGCAATAAAAAGATCGAGGCCCTTAAGTTTTTCCGAATCAACAGATTAGTCACCTGGCAAACCTTTAAAGATTTGATCCTTCCCTGGTATTTATGACCAGGGATGCTGACAAATAAATAAATATCCAGTGACTGCAGCAAAGCTTTCTAAAACGTCCTAAAGGTTCAGATGGACGACTGGATTTAATCTGTTGCTTGATCAAGCTGAACGTGCCACACCCAAGTCCTCTGGTTGCAGACTGCTTTGTTCTGGCCCTGGCCACTACCGTCTCACACAAACACACACGCAAACACACACACGCACACACACACACACACACACACACACACACACACACACACACACACACACACACACACACACACACATACTGCATCAGAGCGGTGGCAGACGGTGGGTCACATGCTCGCCTTGCCTGACTGTCGCACTGTGAAAGTATTCAGATTCCTCTCGCATGCTGCCAGCGCTCTTCAGCTGGACGTCATTTGGCCGAGACTCGACCGTTGCAGGCCTGCGGCCTCGGTCAATGTTTTTAAACCAGCTGAGCACTGAAATAGGAGACGAGCGCTTATTAAAAGAGCGTTTTCGCTCCAAGAGGAGGGAGACTAGGGTGAAACAACAGTTTTTTTTTGGGTTGGAGAAGATCTTGGAGCCCGGCTGATTCCGACCGGCGGCCGGAATCGACTTTCAGCTTTACCGACCTTCACCAGTTCACCAGTTACTGGCGCTAAACCCAAAAATCAGACTTTTTTTTCCTGGTAGGAAGAACTACTAGGTTGTCCAAGGCAGATGACTTAAATTTTGCCTTTTCCAGCACCAGTGAGTTCCTTGGTAAGGAAGTTAACCCTCCTGCAGTTTTAAGAGACGGGGTAATTTGGACCCAACAAGCTTTTTACTTGCGGTTTGGCGGCCTCACGCTGACCCTACATGCACTTTGATAAGTTGTTTTTTTTGTGCGTGTCGTTTCGGGAACTGACAGTCTGATGGGACAAACCACCACCATTCCTCACCCCCACCCCGACTCTTCCTGAGCATCACGCTAAATGACATGGAGACATTTATATGGCGACTGTTAAAAATGTTTTCTACAACTTAAGATTTGATCATGTTGCAGAGCTGATTTAAAGTCAGAGAGAGAAACTGAGCTTTAGCAGGCAACAGAAAGGATAAAGCAAAGTTATGCTATTTTACCCTGTCTGTCATAAAACATGCTGAATTTGTATATATTGACACCCTTTAAAATCTCAGACTTAAACTAAGAATCATATCTCCAAGTTTTAAAAAAGAATGTTCAAAAAGAATTAGCCATGCTAATTGCTAATACAAGTTGCTGAGGCATTAATCATTCTCTCCTAAAAATAGTAGTGAAACAATAAATTTTTCTCCAACACACACAGTGTGACGTCGACCAAGCTCTTACTATAAAAAGATAATGAGGGCTTGCGGACGGCACAGGGCCTAGCGTGTTTCTTACAGCTGGTTTACCCTCGCAGGCAGTTCTCACTGAGAGAAGCGTGGTTTGGCTTCAGGGTAGAGCGGGCCAGCTGAGCTAGATCTGTCAATCCGAACAACAACTCCATCAATCTGCCGCCGACATAAGTGAGACGAACAATGCAAGCATCAGCAGACCGAGGGCTAACTCGGACCACCCGAACCAAGTCAGCAGTGTTCCGGGGAAGTTCAAAACCCTTTGGACAGGCTTCTGAACCGGCCACCATGTGCTACAACTGACTGCAGGATCATCACATACCGAGAAGTTGAACTGTTTGCACAAATTTTCCTCTCAACACCCTGCAGTTGTTTTCTGCGGGCTCCTTAAACCAACATCCAACTGCGACGGATCGTCACGGCTTGCCCGCTGGTTTCGTTCAGCTGTCCAGGTCTAATGAAGAGAAATTTTGTGCAAAAATTCACGTTGAGCAGCTGAATAAAATACTTTGAATGCCTTCCAACTTGATCACTTCCCAGAAAGCCTCTTTTGCTCGCCTTTTAGTCAGTAGCCTGCAGAGTGAAGTCAGCTGTAACCCGGTGACCTTGAGGTTTTTAGGGATTCTGGGTGCTGATCAAAGGCACTTTAGCGGGACAAATGACTGCTCACTTGAGGTGGGGATCATGTGGATCATGTGGATCATGTGGATGGGATCTTTCTTCACAAAACCACCCAGAAGTGGACGAGCAGAGAGAGACAAATGGGAAAAGAGCGAGGGGGAACTCCAGTGGGAAACAATAAGGGTCTTTTTGTGTGTCTTTTGGCCATCGTCACAATCACTTATCGTACACAGCGAAAAGCTGTGCGACGGGTCAAGTAGAATACCCCGTCAAATCACGGTGACATGAACAGTTTTGACCAAACTCGTCAAGATTATTGGGCGCAGGAAAGCACGCCAGAAGCCAGAGTTATGACTCAAACCGCCTGCCGTCCCAGTTCTCAGAGCAAAACCCTGCTTTGACCTACAGCCGTTTAGCGCTCAATGGCCAAGGTGATCGACCTTTTTTACAAGGTCGATTATCTAGTTGTCATGTTGAATGAATGAATTTTTAACATATTTTCCACAAAATCAATGGGTTTATAGTCTGAATAAGGCATTTTTCCCAGGAGTCATAGTGACGTCAACACCCAGTTTCATCCGTTCTGATGCATATCGGATTAATACGGCCCAATGAAGAGTTGGGTTCGTCTCAACTCTTCATTGTTGAGACGAAGAGTCTCAACAATGAGACTCCATTGTTCTCTCCAGACCCGAACACCATCAACCAAAGAACTGCATCTGTTTTACTGCCCAATACTTACTTTCTTTTTCGTATTATCGACTTGGAAGTCAAAAATATCTTCTGAGTACGAATAATACGCAGAATCAAATGAAAAAAAAAAAAAAGATGCACAGATTGTTGACCGTCATGTCAAAGACTCTAAAACAGAAGCTGCATCACTTCCAAATTCTGTACGAGATGTTTTGATAGACTCAACAGATTTTGTTTTCAAAATGAGTCACCAAGTGTTGTGCTGTCGGTTTTTACAGCCACAATAATCAACCTGGTTAGGAAGTAAATAGCAAACGTTTCCTGTTAGTGAAAAAGAAATGATCAAATGTGCTTTGTGTAAACGCAAAAAAGTAGGAACTTGATGAAGTGTCTGCATACCATTGCTGCAGTCAGAGCAGCAACTCCTGGGATGTCAGGCCAGGAAAGGACGGCTGCTGTTGCTTACTTAAACGGGCTGACAGAAATGGGAACATTTGAAGTTTCTCAGTTTCGTGGACATTTTGTCAGGCGTCTGGCAGCAGATATTTCTCCTTTGCTACTCCATAGTAAATCCATAGATGGATCAAGCTTCCTGTCTCCAGTTTGCCAGGAAACCAACTGATGTAGTCAAAGTCTGGTAACTTCTTTCTCCTACAAAAGTGTAATACTTCTAGTTTACCAATAAAAATCTGTTACTGGCCATAACAGGGACACTGTTATGATCGGTTATCAGTACTGGTCCAAAATTTCATACGAGCGCGTCCTCTGTGAAAAAGGAAAAACATAAAAACACAATTTTCCCATCATTTTCTATCGGCTTTAGCTGCAGTGCCTGAAGACGATTCAACAAATGATAATATTGGCCTGCAGATAGTGGATGAATCCTTCTTTTTGTTTGTGGCTAAAGGAATTTCATTGTGTCGTTTTTGTAAAAAAATTTGTAAAGGTATGATTTTATGGTTGCGTGCCCCAGGAACAACAGTCTCTACTTTGGTAGGGATTAATGGCGACCCTTAAACAAATGGTGCTTGAAATGCGATATTAAACCACATACAGCATCCAAGCCGGGAGTCTGATCTCCAGCTGCTCGCCTCGTTGCACGAAACCGGGCTTCGGCTCCAAGCTCACCAATAAAGCGAGGCCTGTTCAGTTTGCACGACAGAAACGGTGCGTAAAGCACACGCGGCCACAGCACGAGGTTAAACGGGGACACTAAAGACAGACGATAGATCCAGAAATTCAGAGAGAACACCCCCTTACCTCCTGCTTGCAGAATAAACGAAATGAATCTGATTGGAATCCAAAGCCCAAAATAGTCTGGGCGCATCACACACAAAAGAGGAAACTCTTTTGTTGAAGGTGTGAACAGCACAAAGGATTTTAGGATCAATGCACAGCAGTGAAAGAGCAAAGAAGAAACATCTTTTTTTTTTTGTCTTCTGTGTTTCAGTTTCTGCGACGAACTTAAAAAAAAAAACAAAAAAAAAAAACGAACAATATTTCCAAGAGCTGATGTCAGATTTAGATCGGCACGACGGGAGCAAAACCGACAGAAACTTCACTGAACGCAACACTCCAAATCCTGTCTTTTGATTGGTCTCTTTCCAGTCTCTTTTAGGCGCAACGATTGAGCCCAAAACTGCCTTTGTAACTAGAAAGGCCCACACAGATGGCAGCTGAGTTTTACATCAAGATTTCTGCCTGGAGTCTCTAACCAGATGTTTGCAAAAGCACTACAGTAGATCATACACACAAATCTTTTCCACAGCTGCACCTACCTGTATTTCTCAAAGTAAAAAAAAACAAACAAAAAAACAAACAACAAAAAAAAAAAGCTGTACTTTTCAGTTTGGAACATTTTTGACCCAGATTTCTGTGTCAAATTTTGGCCTTTTACCAATTTGAATGGTGAAAACGCAATAAAAACCCAAGTGTTTCTAGGTAACCTTATAAAAGTACTTTGCCATATGTGACTGAGGCCTTTAAGTGCGTAAGTGAATTTGTAACAAATTGCTTTAAGTCTTTGTCCAAAATGGATTTTAAAGGTCAGCAGGACTGAAGGTGAAAAACAGCAGATGTGATATGAACTCGCACTCAAAAATCAGACACTTTTAGTATCGATAAAATTCATCAAAGATTAAAATACTGAAGAATATGATTTTTTTTTAAAACACCCTGTTCAGAAAATTTTGATTCATAATCAACACATCAGTAAACCTCAGCTTTTTTTTTTTTCTTTAGTTAAGTGGCATAAGGACAATGACAGCAGGGGGTCAAAGGTTATCAATAACGGGTAGCACAAACCCTGAAGTACATTAAAAACTACAGATCATCACTGCAAATTGTGAAACGTACAATGCTTCCTCTTTCTTTTTATATATCTTTTTTAAATCTGGGACACAATAGAAAACACGTGAGGCATTGATAGTAATTGATCCAAAATCAGACATTCAAACAACAAAGAAAGCTTAGGGTTTGGCAAAACTAAACTAAACATTTTGATCCTTTAGGGAAAAATATATCCGACAGTTCTGACATTCCTCAGACAAACGTCAGCGATAACAATGGATGCCCTGACGACTGCGCTCGCCTCGTCCCAGTCTTCTCGTCTGCGGCGGGACAAAGACAGATGCTATTTAAGGTCTCCCAAACACGCACCGACTCCGCCGCTATTGTCGAAGGCTCTATAAATACACCTGCTCAGAAAGCACATCGGCACACTGACGTGGTACGCGACGCGCCGACGTCGCGCCGACGTCGCGCCGACGTCGCGCCGACGTCGCCTTGCACGAAGACGTAGTCGACGGCAAGGACGCCAGAAGCCAACGAGTCGATTTCGACAAAACGTTTCTCCAAGGTGGTACCGAGATGTGAAAGAAAACTCAATTCAAATTCTGTCCAGGATTTTGGACTGGGGGCGTTGCCTCGAACGTCACCGAGACAGAAGAAGGCGTTTCTTATCTTGACCACTTCCTTGAATCAAAATACTTTGTAGCAAGAGAGCAGATGTTAAGAAATGGGCAATAGCATTTGAGTCAAGATCCCAGTGTCAAAGTCAAGTTATCGAGCTTTGCTGTGTGTCCCTTGGCCAATCAGGTTAGAAGAGACGGTACTGAATCTCCCACTGAAAATCACAGTACAAATACTCAACAGTACTCGGGCAGGCTGCTGTCGACGTCTGCCGAGAAAACATCCCCCGCACCGCTACACTCCCGGTTTGAGACGCAAACCAGATAACGTTTCTCTCATAAGATGGTGTCCGATTTTGGCTCACCTGTCCAAACTCTAGCTTCAAGTTTTCTTGTCCTTAAGCCGACAGGTCTGGCAACTGGGATGCGTTGAAGGTCCGACATGTATGCATGCACACAGACGATGCTCTGAATGTCTTTCTTGTGACGAGGTTTTACTTGCACTGCCGGGGCCAGACGAGGCATTCTCTCCTGAATGCTGCTCACAAGATATTTCCCCCAAGAGAAGGCTGTGCAAGATGAAAGCCTCCTTTTCGTTTTGCTCAGCTCTGATTGTGATGACTAGCACTGCCTGCGTCTGGACTCAGTTGTCAAAAAGTCACAGTGGGTGCAGCTCCTCTGTCAGGCCAAAAAAACCGAGCATCTCTGAGCCGAGTTTGAGCTTCTCCCCTCCCTGCTCGCGAGTGCAGCTGGAGCCGTCACAGAAATGTTCCCAGCTCCGCTCTCAGGGGCTTTGCCACTTACATAATAACCTGAATAAAATGTTAATGTCAGCAAGTTGGCGTCGCGGTATACGGGCACTCTCCAGCGATCGGGAATGAGACGGACAACTTGAGCGCCGGATCACAGAAGTGTTCAGAACAAGTCTCAGAATTTGAAAGGACGTGTGAGGGCTTTGTCCCGTTGCGGACCGCCACAAGGCCGAAGGGACTCATCGACAGGGAGTTGGTCGTCTGGTACCAGGTCATGCAAACCTGCTTTGACAAGACGGTTTCTAAATAAACGGCATTAGATGAACCCTAAACCGACTGCTGCATCTCTGCTAACGATTTATGAACACGTTAGCATCCGCCCACGTCAGGCACAGCATTATGACCACCTGCCTTAACGGCGTACTGTTCCCTCTTTTGCTGCCACTGCATCTCTGACTCATTGAGGCGTGAACTCCACTAAGACCCCTCAGGGTGTCATGTGGCATCTGGCACCAAGATGTTAGAGGCAGATCCGATAAGCCCTGCGGGTTGTAAGGTGGGGCTTCTACGGATCGGACCCGTTTGTCCAGCACATCCCACAGAGTCTCGATTGGACTGAATACCTCAAACTTGTTTTCTGATAGTCTTCGTTCAACCAGCATTGACTTATCGAGGTTCCTTGTCTCTCGGAGCACACCGAAAGGGGAGTGTGGGGGGGCTGGCCTTTGTTCCTTTCGTGCATCAACAAACCTCGGCAGCCGGTGACCTTGTTGCTGACAGACACTGACCACTACAGACTAGGAACTCCCTGGGAGAGCTGCAGTTTGGGAAATGCTCCGACTCTGGTACAGCCCCTCAAAATCGGGTCAAACAATCACCCGCGGCCAAGAAATCCTGAACGTAGCCGACATTCACTCAGATTTGTAAAGAGCTCTCTGTTGCCAGCTTGTTTGCTGGTTCTGTTTAAGCCAATTCACCGCTTGGCTGATGAGGGCAGCTGAAAACAAAGCCGTCGCCGTTTTGCTAGGGGTTTGCTTTGCAGCAGCTGTCATCAGCAGCTCTACAGAGTCTGCTCAGCCTCTTGCACATCAGTGTATCAGCTCCGCTTTGAACGAGGTGCATCTGAACGTCCTTGTGTCCAGCTATAAAAAGCAGCCAGGCCCCATCAGTCAGCGGCAGGGCTGATGGAAGCAGCAGCCTCGACGCCTTGACACACACACACACACACACACACACAGTGAAAGAAGGTGGTGTGTGTGTGTGTAGGGGGGGGGGTTTCAGGCAGCTCTCAGCCCTGCAAAGAGGGAAGTGAGCGGCAGAAAAACAAAGCTCTGCAGCCTCTACGTCGCCAGCAGCGCACATAATCATTCAGATCTCACTGCGACAATAAAGCCAGCAGGGCTGGCCCTGAATGGATCGAGCTGCACAGGATGTCACCATCACAGATCTATGGCAGCTCCCAGCTGCTGCTGCACTGTATCGGACTCCACACACACACACACACACACACACACACACACACACACACTGCAACATCTGTGACTTACGCATTATGTAAGAAAAAAAAAAAAAAAAAAGCGTGGCATTTCGTCTGTTAGGTGGCGGGGGACGCAGCGAGCCCTGAAGCTCACCGCCTCAACCGCAGCCTGTCGGTGTCACGCAGCCTCCCTCCCGCCGGGTCTCGGTAGAGAGCGGCGGCGGGAGGCTGCGGCCGATGGACCCACTGACAGAGTGACAGCAGGCGGACCGCGGGACGTTCCCCCATTCCGTCTCACTGACAGCACACGCACACACACACACACACACACACCGCGAAGCTACGTGGAAGCGAAGCCTTACCTCCTTCAGTCCGCGTCTCCCTAAAACCTTCCTCTTTTCTGACGAGGAAGAAGAGCAGGCGAGTCGCGCGCCTCCTGACCGACAGCTCGGGCTGCTTTCACCGCGGCGGAGGGAGAACAAGAAGAAGAAAAAGAAGAAGAAGAAGAAGAAGACGAAAACGGGCTTTGCTGCGGTGCTCTCCGCACCACGTCGTCTCTCCGGCGGCTCAGAGCTCCGGCTCTGCTGCGGATATCATCCAGCTTCTGTTTTCGTCCGGTCGGTGTGTTTGTAGTCCTGGTTGTGTCCTCCTCCTCCTCTCTGCTCCCTCTCTCTCTCTCTCCCTCTCTCTCTCTCTCTCTCTCTCTTTTCCTTCCTTCTCTTCTTCGTTTACGTCCACGATAGCTGCTCGTACAGTCAACGCTCTCGCGACGCGCGTCCACGCGCAGCGCAGGGTGGGAGCTTTATGGCAGCAGAACGTGTGGGTGGGTGTGATTGGGGAGGACCCTCCGGCTGGAATACGTGATAATTGTTTTCAAGTGGAGGATTGATTCTGGTTCTGCTCAGATTCTCTTCTGCTCAGACTGATGGGCACCCCGAGTCACACACACACACGCACACACACACCCCACATGACTGACATGGGTGAGGGGTGTGGCCAGTGACCCAACACACACACACACACACACACACACACACACACACACACACACACACACACACACACACACACACACACACACACACCCACTCACCCCCTGCATGCAGGGTTACAGCTGACGATTATTTTTGGCAACGACTATTCGATAGATTACTCCGTCGATTAATCGAGTGATTGGATAAAGGAAAAAAAGGCAGTCATTTAACCACCTGTGCTTCTTTTGTACAATATTTTAAAAAATGTGTAAAAACACAAGCATACAAATGATTTCATTCCTCTTCAAAGGAGAAATTAAACATTTTGTCGCTTAGAAACAATAACTTTGCGTTTCTTTCTTCGGCGCTTGATCATCTGTAGCAAAGGATGCATCTGCAGCTAAAACGAGTGAAAAGCTCACCTCTTTCTGCTTGACTCGGTTTCAGTGCAGCACAGAGCGGATCTGCTGATTATTATTTGGATTAACCGATTAATAACCAGAGAGCAAAAATGCCTCATAGGATTTTTTTTTAAATAAATAAATACATTTATTTATTTTTAAAACAATTTTTCACAAAATTTGAACCAGGTGAGCCTAAAACTGTGCCTCTACAGGAGTTCTGGGTAAAATATATTTAGAGAAAAAGAAGTTTTTTTGGGGGTTTTTTTTTCTTAATTGGAAAAATTTTACAGTTTTGGGTAAAAGCTTGATAGTTTGCAACTTGTAGCAATTCAATGACCTGACACTATGACACAGTTTGTTCTCCTTGCTTAAGAATATATATATATATATATATATATATATATATATATATATATATATATATATATATATATATATATATATATATATATATATATATATAAAACTAGGGAAATGATTCAATTGGCTGGAAGTTTGTGACTCCACATTATGTTGTGATCTCAGGCGCTCTTTGTCGCCCCCTGCCGGCCTGATGAGGCAAAGCTGGGTCTCAGTTTACCTTTGCTTCTGATTCCGACAATATTATAAGTTTAAATCCCCTAAACATTGGGGGATTTCATTTATCTACCCATTGTTTGAATCAAAAGAAAGTATTTAGTTTTTTTTTTTTTAAAACATCTGTGACACTTTGAAGCATATTTCATGGCATAAAATGACTGACTTATAAATAATTTTTTTCCTGAAATAAGTGTGGAATCTGAATTCATAAACCGTTCACGCTGACAACCTGTCAGAGAGAAGGATTGATCAGATATTGTACGGTACCAGAATGACACCAGCTTTACCACGGTTGAAGGTGCTGAACCAGAACCAGGTGTTGACCTGAACCTCCTAACACCAGAAAATGGTGTTAAGTTTCAGCCTAAAATGACCCACCAGACCAAATTTTTCAATCATTATCAAACACGTGCTCGCTCGCATTCATCAAGTGACATCACTGCGAACAACGGCCGTTGGTGCAGACGCGCATCATTTTCCCAGTATCACCGCCTTGCTTTTTGGTGTGTGACGGAAAAAAACAGTTGAGTCCATGGAGAAACGTCTCTGTAGCATCTCCAACGTGTCGCCTTTGGGTTGTGGTTGTCAGTTATGCAAACACGGGGAGCAGTCAGTCCTTCACCTCTCAATTTTGCTTCGGGCACCACATCAAAACGTCAGAGGAGTCATGAATTCTGGCATTCTTTTCTCAAATGGGATTTTTGGATACTTCTTCTAATGTTGCATTTTCAGGCAGCGGAGCAGATTCTAAAAGGGGGCTGGTACCATTTAGCTGTTTCCAGAGAAAAACCTTTAGAACTGATTAGCAGCTCGTAGAAACGGGTCGTATCGGGCCTGGTGCAACTCCTGAAAACGTCTTTTTAGATTCCCAGACAGAGAGGCACGAGTCTTCACACCTCAGTGGAAACGTCTGTTCAGGCCAACACTTCTTACTCTGCTTGGTGTGTGATGACAGATGCAGGTGTCCAGCCTCTGAGAAACATTTTATTCCATTTCTCTCCACATGCCGTTCTATTTAGACCTCCAACATGTTTGGAGGTCTACGGTGACTTACCCCATCCTGGTATTTTACCTCCCCTCTCACTTCATTGCCAATACTGTTGTGTTAGTCCAAAAATATGCTTTATTTACTCTGAATTGCTCTTACAAGTGTGTGTTTGACGATGGTTGTCCGTCATCTATGTCTTTGTGTTGTCTCATGATGAACTGGTGACCTATTCAGGGAGCATCCTCCTTTCCCACCCAATGATTTCTGAAGACGGGAACCCGTCCCACTCCAAAAACCCGCAAGGATAAGCAAGTATATGCAACGGTTAGACAGGTGGAAGTTACTATTTCCACATGTAATGGGCATTTAATCCCATTATCCAAGAACACTGATCATAAAACCACAATGAAGGATGTGCAAACTGTTAGCATTTGGCCCATATCACACAGTCAAGGAATCTCAAAGCAGCCTGCTCACATTGTAAAGCCAGGAATGAGTCACTGCCAAATAAAATAAAAAGAAAACTGCACGCCTTATTGAAGATTCGGTCCATTGCCTCACACGCCGATCTATTTCTGTTTTCGAACCTGCAGGGCTCTTGAGTAACTTCGTTACAAGAATGAGTAACAGGTTCTTCCTCCCGCAGGCGAACGGCGATAACGAGCTGGCTGTGAGTCAATAGCGCTTTCCAACAACACACCTTCCCGTCAGAATGGATTCAGTCAATTTAAAGGCCAGTGTCGCCTCATTTTGGGATGTTCCCGCGAAATAAATCCCCCCCTTTTTCTTGGTTGTTATTGTACTGATACACTCCATGCAGTGAATCCAATTTAAGAAGATTTAGCAGCAGATCTCAGACGAAATCCCCCCCCTCCAGGGGGGGAAGAGTGCCTCTTGACAGACAACACCTCTCCAGGCAGGGGATTGACCCTCTTTACCTTGGAGTGTGTGAGGTAAGAAACACATGGCTCGCGCTCCGGCGGCGGCCTTGAAAACATTCCACCTGTTTTTCGCAGTGTCGGCTTCCAGCCCGGTGACATATTTACCAGCCAGGCGCGCTGAAAAGGAAATCCTCCCTTCGGGCCCCCGAGAGCTGGAATCCTACACCCGGCTTGGTGAGGGCCCCATCGGCTTCAACGCTCAGTCTGAAAAGGCGACTGAAACTTCGTGGAATGACAAGAGGCGGTGGCAACTATTACCAGGGGTTTATTTAGTCTAGTTTCTAGTGCAAATGTCTAACGTACAAAGAACTTTTCAGCGAGATGTAGGAATTTCTTTTAACTTGATAATTCACTAATATTGATGAAAAAGTTCCAGTCTCATTGGCTAACCCCAACCCTCCTAACCCAACGCTAACCCCGAACCTTATGATGGGAAAAATATCTTACTACAAGTGAAATTATTGACTTAAAACAAGCTCCTACATCTTGCTGAAAAGTTCATCATGAGCTAGTTTTGTCCCATTTCCAGTACGCAAAAATATTTGCGCACTTCAAATGCTTTTGGGGGGCAACATTTTTTTTTTTGTCTGAACATGACTTATTTTATAAACATGTTTGAAATATTCAATAGTTTCAATGTGCATGCCTCTTTTTAAACGTAAAAGCATTTTAATATGTATATATGTATATCATATGATAACAAATGCAGGTTTGCAACAGTTTCTTTTCTCGGCAGTATTTGCATTGAATTCCCCACAAAGAGTGACACTAAAAAGAACCAGGAATATGCTTATAATCTGTTTCTCTTGTTATTAGGTTGGAATCTATGTGCTTTATCATTATTATTATTATACATGTTCCACCTCCTCACCCCCAAAAACGATCCATCCTCATTTTGCTCAGTTTGATGTTTATCTTTATTTTAAATTGTAGAATAGATATAAAAATGATAGTTCTTCAAAAAAAATTACAACAAATTTCTTGAAGTAGATATTTATCTAAACATTTCTCTTTTTTCTGACATTTGTGGCTCAAAATAATTTCCTTTTTTGTGACAACATAGCCGCAAACTTGAATATGCTTTCATTTATTTTAGATCATAGACTAAAAAACAAAAAACTGGAAAGTGGAAAAAAAAAAAAATCATTATGTTATTTATTATGGATATTAATTAATTGGTATTCAGTACCCATTACCCTGATAACTCTTAGTTAAAGTCAGTGTGACCAGTGACCTACAGAACTCGCTCGATTAGTGGACGCCTTATGTTTTTAACCTGGAACAAAAAAGACAGAAATCTACCGTGTCTGTTTCATTAAAATATTGTGAGGTTACTTTATTAGGTAAAAAAAAAAAATAGACACATACTCATCAAAAGTCTGTGGATCCCCAATTACTTTCATCTTGACATTATTGTCCCCAAACCAAACAGTTTGGACATTCCTGTATTTGGAGGATTCCAACATTGGTTGCAGCTATTCCGGACTGTGACGCTAGATGGCGCCGCAGCACAGCTTTTGACCGCGAGAGCCATCCTCAGAACGAGCCTGGACCAAATGTGCTTTCAGCCTCGAGCATATGGAGGATCTACGACAGAGCATTACCTATAGCCTACTTATAGTTTCGGAATGATGCATTTAAACTTTTTTTTTTTTTAAGTTAAAATGGACTCTGTTTTATTTGCTCTGGGTTTTGTTTGACACCAGAAACAAACCTAATCATCAAATTTCTCAACAGAAAGATTCAATGTCAGCGGAGGAAATTGGTTTGGCGAATCGATGCTTGGAAGTTCTCGTCTAATCGCAAAACTGATGTCACTTACAAACACCTTGTCCTACTTCCTGAGCAGTTAATAAGTGTTTGGGTTGGAGAGCCAAGACACATCATAATATGTTTGCAGACGCAGAGACAAACATCAGGCATCAAGTTCAACCTGTTTTTAAAGTAGGTCAGATTGGCAGAGTTGATAATGGGTGACGGAACTGTTCATTTGTTTGATCCAGGGCCGCTGCCAGGAGTCTTGGGCCCCCTGTCAAAAAAAAAAAAAAAAAAAAAGAAATTCTCTTTTGCAATGACTTCGCTGCAGAGTTTTATGCAGGTTTTTCAGATTTTATTTCTGCTCATAAAAGTTATGACCAGCTGCAGGCTCAGCTTTTATGCTGTACCAGCAAACATGCATTACCCATAAATTCTCTTTTCCATTCGCACGCGCTCACATAGCAGCACGCCGAGCTCTTTTTGAACAAGTTCTGTGGGGTTTTGTTTGGTTTGGCTTTTTTTTTTTTTTTTAGATTTGAGTCCAACGTTGTGGATTAGAGCTTCAGATGTCCCACAGCCTGACAGATGGTCTTAAATGTGCTGGGCAGGAGTTGCGCAATGCATATTTAAAGTGTTACAAAATATCAGCGCCCGAGTTAAAAAATCTGCTTATTTCAGGGGACAGATGTTCAGACGGCTCAGGAAGTAGATGAAGAAGTAGCTGGTAGAGCTGTTGGTTTGGAGGAAAAAGGCCCTCCTCCCCCCCAAAAAAGAAAAGTTAGGGGGCAGCAGAGGGCAGCGTGTTTTCAATGGATTATTTGGCCAATTTTAACTGTTCAAGTCAGAGGGTGGAAAGTGAGCAGCTTCTGAGAAAAGGCTGCAGCTGATGCTGCAACCGCTCATCTCCTTTCCCTCCGAGGTGCGTTTATGTAAAGTGACCATAAGATTAAGGCCAGGAGGGGACTATCTGCCTCTTGTTTAGTGCAGGGATTAGTGGCGCAGCTCCAGGGTAACATGAGTGATGCTGTTAACGATGCTCTTGCGACAGATTCTGACTTTTTTTTTTTCACCCCCAGTTGGACCCACTGTCTTGATCTGCAGCATCTAGTTCTTCTTATAGAGATATTTGTTTTTGTTTCCAGAGATTAGCTCCCTCAGAACAGCTTTTCCCCCTTGAGGACACTAACAACACACACACACACACAGTTATAAAAAGGTTGGTTGCTGTTTCCAAGACGCTCACAAATCAGCTGAGAGTGTTCTGGCTCAGGCGCTGGAAATAGATCCCTTCTTCTTCTCCTGACCCGGGAGCTTGTTGCCACATTTGGAGAGGATCCAGCAGCAGCAGCAGCGAGTTAAATTGATTATCAATTGGCTGGAGCAGAGCTACAAATAATAATAATAAAAAGAAAAAAAAAAATGCTCTGATCTCCTCGTGATTTGGCTGCTCCACTCGGGTCCGATTTCACTGGCTGACTTTGCTTTTTGTCCCGTGTCGTTTCTCTGTGTGCATCGTCACAGATTTCAGCAGGTCACATTTGAGACATTTTAAAGAGCCTTCGATATTGAAATAAGTTTAAGGTGGAAAAAACCAACCATAGAATGACTGGGGAATCAAGAGCAGTAAAAGTTGTGACATTTTTTGCGTTGTGCTTTTCACACACAGCATGTGGCTCTTTATAGCCGTGATCAGGTTCTTTTACCAGCTCATTTAGATGTTGAAATTAACTCGTTTCATTTGGAAAAATACAAAATCCCCACAGCACAATACCGCCATCACCATGTCTCATGGTATGTTGGGGGCGTTTCCTGATCAGTTGACAGTTCAGGCAGTTAAATAAAATGATTCAAAAAGTTTCTGCTTGACAATCATTTACCGCTTTTAAAATGGTCCATCAGATAAAAAAAAGAAATTTTTTTTAAATCACAAAAAGAATTTTTTTTCCCCCCCACATTCAGACAACTGCATCTTTACCAACTTCCAAGTAAAAACCATAAAAACCACACACACACACGACCTTTGTTAACAACCTTTATTGAAACGCCCTCCGCACAAGAGACAAAAATCTGAGAAGTGTGGATAGTCACTTGACGGCTGCTAACTGTTTAACAAAGAACAAAAATAGAAAGGTAAATCCCTGCACAATCACAAAAAGAAAGGAAAAAAAAACAAACAAACAGCAGAGAAAATGTTCGTATTGATAAAAAATAAACCTCTGATAGACTTCATGTATCAACCTGTAACAGCTTACAGTCGGGGCTCAAATCGGTAGCGGTGAAGAGCAGAGCAGAGCAGAGCAGAGCAGAGCAGAGCAGGCGGGAGGGAAAGTGAGGCGCAGGCGGTGCACTCTGGGGGGGGAATGTGGGCCAGCGTTGCTCGACATACAACACGAGGTTAGCGTTAGCATCAACGACAGACAATTCTTTGGTGTTTAGTTGAGACAGAAAACTATGAAAAAAATTAAATGAAAATTCTCAGTGGGTTTGCTACAGTGTGCTTTTGTTTTTGTTTTTTTCATCCCCCCCCAAAATTTGCATATGTGATCAAGCTTACTTAAAACAGAGGTCTGAATATGCATGGGCTGAGTATATTACATTCTTTTTAATAAGACTCATTAGTTCAGAATAATAATAATAATAATAATAATAATAATAAATTGCACTCTCCTCTTTAGGCACCTGCCGTATCGGTAAAGCTTTAAGGTTCGTCCTGTTGATCGTCGCGTGATGGGTTCAGTCCGAGATGGGATCGTTTGTGAAATTTTAAAAGTAGCAAAAAAAAACGGAAACGAAAAGAATAAAATAAATGCTTTCAAAAAGCCAGAGCCAGGGACACGCGCTGGAATGATGCCTCGACATATCGCAGAAAGTCAAAAGGAACCGTCAGTGTGTGCTTACATGTTCAATGCAACAGATTATTAAGCAAAGAAAAATATATATGTATATATTTATAAATCAACCATACACATTTAAACGCCCCGGCATCATAGCTCGCATCGTGTACAGCACTCAAAGACACGCCAAAGTCTCTTAGAAAAAACCCCCCCAAAAAAAACCGGTCGAAGCCGTCAGACGAGTGGATATGCTGAAACTTGGCAGCAACTTGTTTATTTCCTCCTTTCGTCCGTGGAGAGAAAATGACAGAAGAAGCGAGGAAGTGGAGGTAAGAGGAGGAGGAGGGAGGAAAGAAAAAAAAAAAAAAAAAAAAGGCCAAATTAAACGTGACGACTCAGTTCAAGCTGCAGCCCTCCCAGCTAATCCAATCTGCGGATGTCTTCAGGGGAGAAAAGCAGCAGCGGCATCACGGAGACCCCTCCGCCCGGCGCGACTGCCGGCAGAGGGAAGGCTGAAGGCTGGGAGGCGTGTCGATGTGGGAGGTGCGGGGAGGGGGAGGGGGGAGAGAGGGAGGGTAGGTGGGGGGTGGGTGGGCGAGGGAAGTGGCGGTCACTCTTCATCCGAGCTGCTGTTGTCCAGAGAGTAAGCCATGAAGGCCAAATCGGGTCGGGCTGGTACCATGGGGTTGCCCGGCTTCACCATCTCGAAGCCCATGTAGTGGAACGTCTTGATGATGACCACTGGAGGGGGAAAACGGGTTTAGCGTCACCATGGAAACCACCCACACCGGGAAAAAAACTCACTAAACCTAATGAATGTTCCCATCTGCTTCTCGGTTGTGCCAACGGCTGCAAATCGATTATTTTTGACGATTAATCGAAGAAATCAAAAATAAAAAATTGGGCACATTCTGCAGAACTTTTGTGCCGGCCTCTTAAATAAATGCCAACAGCTCTGAAATGACGGGAGCTTCTTACTTCGATCCTCTCTGTTCTTGTGGAACCACAGGAAGACGTAGTTGACCTTCAGGTTCTCCTCGGCGAACTCCAGCAGCGCAGTCAGCCTGGAGACAGAGGCAGATGGAGTTGGAGAGCGAGGAAAAGATGGCCAGTGATGATGCATAAACTTCTTGCCCTCCCCCCTCTTGCCCCCCCGATCTCTTCTTTTTACATAAGCGACCCAATTTTACATAATGCAGGGCAGCAGCCAGCAGGACCGGGTTACAGCCACACACACAGCCAGGAAACACAACGCCACCTGCCAGAAGTCATTTCTGAAACTGCTTTCAGAAACCGCTTCCATCACAGTGTTTCGCGAACGGAACCCCAATCCGAGACGCGCTCTCAAACTTACCCCTCCTTGCTCCCTTCGGCCGGCGAACCTGCTGGGATCTCCAGGAAGAGGCTGTCCCCCGAGAGGCCGTGTCCCAGAAGGCCGAGCGGCGCTCAGTCAGCTGGTAGTGGAAGCGGAGAAGAGAGGGTCTCCCGCCGACCGGGGAGGCCTGCGTCACCGTCAACCTGTCATCCTGCCAGGGGGGAAAAAAATACGGCAAGCAGACGGGCTCAGAGTCCAAACCTTCTGGTGCAGATTGAGAACGGGTCGACGGCGAAACACAGGAAAACGACAAAGACGCTGGCAATGGGGGGCTTTAGCGTTTCCACCGATTAGATTCCAGCTTCTGTTTGTTTGCACTTTGAATTCAGGAAACCTTTATTCTTTAATTATCAGAGCGAAGTCAGAACACTACAAGGACAGAGTACTAATTTATACAAGCTCAAACGTGAAAAAACTCAAATGAGAAAAGTTGAGAATCTTGTGACTATTCACTTTGATATCAGTTTTCCAGACAATAATCTTTTGACGCATCAGCATCTAGTCATCAGTTGTGTGCAGACGACTGTTTCAAAAGAGTTGGTTGCGTTTAGACCCTGACAGCCGAACGGTTCACTCACTAAAACAACATTTTTCTCATTATTTTTATGTTTTTTTTTTTTTTGTGTGTTTTTTCTGCAAATGACAATTTTCTCATAACTAAACAAGAATGATCATTGCCTGACCCTAACGCTGCGTCGTGTGACTCTCAGAATGAAGTCACAGCCACTTGTGGTAAATATTTCTGTAATTTGTCAAGAAGAGGAAGACAAAAAAAATATATATATATATATATATATATATATATATATATATATATATATATATATATATATATATATATATATATATGTGTATAACCGATCTAGCATGAAAAACAAATGGAAAATGTTATTGCTCGCTCCTACTTTCTATATTTGAAGCCCAGTTAACTCTGGGAGCTTTGAGATTCCAGATCACCAGATCAGGTTCTGGACCAACAGAAACATGTCATTGCAAAGCCGAAGAGGAAGCAGTCGTGATATTTTTAAATGAAGCACAAGCGTGCCTTATCAGCAGTTTTTTTAAAAGTAATCTATAACGACAATTATGCGGCGTAGGAGACCATGTCGGCCTTCTTTATTTAAAGAAGCTGAGATAGAATTTTTTTTTTTTAAATGAACAGTGTGACGTTTGGATAACACAGATTCAGTCAGATCTTTGTGTCCCGAGCCGCTCGGGGGCAGAGAGGGCGGCGCGCTCACCGGCGGATGAGGATGGTAATGACGGTTATGACTGAAGAGTCTGATCCTAAATCTCTAATCCTCCACAGGCTGGCTAGGTCACATGTCGGGACGCGGCTTCAGAGCAACACGCCGCTTCAGAGCGACGCGCCGCTTCAGAGCGACACGCCGCTTCAGAGCGACGCGCCGCTTCGTTTTCTTTTAATTGGAATGAAATAAAATTGCTTCCTGTTGTAAAATCCAACTGCGCTCAAATTAAACCAGGTGAATGAGGCATTAAATCCTGGGATGATGCAGATCCCCCCCGGTTTTTTTTCTTTTTTTTTTTTCAGGCTAAAAAAGTGAATAAAAATGAGAGCTCATTACTAATACGTGTTGAGTGCAGCGAGTCATGAAAGCCTCTGACGGATAATGCGCTCAGCACATTTATAGCAATCATCACCTGAAGAGCTTGAAGTGGATCAGAAAAGCACGTGCAAAACTATGTAGCTTGTAGAGAAACATTGAAGTCTATGCAGACATCTTTCTTTTGATTGGTCAACTTTTAGATGTCTGCAGGGAACAGTAGTAATGATGAGCTTCTCCTTGTTGGATGAAATGCTTAAAAGCTTCAAGTTGTGCGTTTTCCCGGCGCATAGTGACATTTTATAGTATAATCCAGAAACTATGTTGCATTCAGTTATAAAAATGATGTAAATGTATATATCAAATACGACTAGGGCGAAAAAAGAAATGTAATTCCCAGTTTAAATGCATTGGCATTGGGCCTCTGTCTCTTTAAAAAAAAAAAAAAAAAAACTCTGCCTTTTTCTGAAACTCCACCTCCAGGAAGTCATCACAACGTGGCTCCTCTATTAACCCTTTAATAACATTTTACCAGCGTGTCACAGTCAAGTAGTTCATATGGGCTCACACAGTTCCACCGCATGTTTGCTAATTGCTGCTGGCTAGTCTAGAGGAGCTGAATCTGGCGCTCAGAAGAGGAGCTGCATCTCCAAGGCCCAAGCAGGCGTTTTGCACAGCTGAATGGTGACAATGGGAGACTAAAAGATTTCTCAAATATGCATGGAAGAATTAAGGTAACTCTCCGGGTACGTTTCTGATGAGGGAATGATAATGTGATGTAAAGCACAGGTGTCAAAAAAAAAAAAAAAAAAAAGAAAAAAAAAAAAGTTGGTTTTACATGATACTGGCTCTTTAAAGATGAAGTCAGTCATTCCAGTAGCCTCACCTTGTGTAGTAGCACGGTATGAGAGTGATCCCTGACCGTCCCTCGCCCACCCGGGATCTTCAGCTGTGGGTGAGGGGCATCAGGAGCACCACAGAGGCCCCGGAGCCTGAGGGATAGAGCTGGGCTTCAAGGCCCCCGATAACCAAGAACTGCAAAGAAAAAACAAACAAACAACACAGATGAACCACTTCATGTCTCACAAAGCTATGGAAGACGATTTAGCTCCAAGTCTTTACATTAACAACATTGAAGCTTCGCAACAGATGAAAAAAAATAGCCACGCGCTCAAACTCTGAGCTAAAACTACAACTCATGATGAATAACAGTAAATTGATCAGGCAATAAAAGACAGTGGACGTCTTTCAAGATGGCCGCTGATGAAAACTTGGTTTGACATCACTAAAAATTTATATTCTCAGACCAAAGTGTAGATCTGAGAAAATGCTGTAGCCATGTTTGCATGTGTAAATGGGAAAACTGAGAATCAGCCATTACAGTCTGCGACAAATAATACGGCAACAGTTCTGAATGAGTCAATGAACAATCCTGTTTTATCAACTTGATATTCTAACACACCATTTAAAAGCAGTTCAATAAGCCCCGCAGCGCCATGTTTTATCCCAAACAGGAAGTTGTGGTTGTTTTTGAAGCGTTCCGATCGGCTGGCATAGACTTTAGCTTTGCGCTTCACTGCCCCCTATGGGTGTGGCATGTTTAAAACATGGATTTGTGTGGGTTCATGTGGACAAAAACCTTTCTGAAAGTGATCCTGAGTGTGTGTTTGTGTGCGTATAAACAATTTGAGGGAAATATTTGTTTTTATAAAGACAGTTATTTGTGAATATGAGCTTTGATACGAGATAACTACTAAGTATAAGACCAAACAGGAAGAACCCGTTTCCCAAGAGGAATATTAGCTTCTGAGTTACAAAGTCTTATTCTGTGAATTCAATTTTTAAGTTTTTTTTACTACTTACTAAGTTCTCACAGTTCAAAAGCAACATTTTACCCAAGCCCAAGATCTCTCTATTAAAAGCAACTTGCATTTTTTTTTTTTTTTTTTTTTTTGCAAACAGTGGTATAATGTACACAAATTGTTCAAATTTTTTTTTGTAGCGAGTCTCAGTTCGTTTACAAGGAGCCCGGCAGACATGAAAGACTGGGATTTATTATGACTGCATTTCAAAGAGATCCAAATGGCCCGTGCATGTGCTGGGAGGCACGTATCACAAACGAGCGCCTGATCTGTAAACGCGTCTGTAAATAGCTCTGCGGGCCTTTTGGGAACTCCTCCGCGTTTTGAGTTTCAGACGGCGGCCGGAAGCAGCCGGAAGCGGCCGGGCCGCGGCACCTTCACCGCGTCGTCGCAGGCGCTCTGCACGTCGTGGATTAAACCGTAATCGGTCGACGCAAACTCATTCAGCAACAAGCCGCCCGACTCCGCTCTGCGTCTCACTTTCCAAGTCACGTTCCAGAGAGGAGCATCTCTACTTTCTGTGAGTCGGGAGGAAAGGGGAGGCGTGGCCTCCATCTCCCCTTCCCTGCCGACCGGGTTGGTAACCTGGACGACGTGAACGGCACAAGCCAGCGGAGTGTGCAGTGGAAAAAAACAAGGTTTTCAAATTAAGGCCGACTTTGATCCTGTTTGTATTGCTGAGAATAGACAGCATATTTTTTCAGTTTTTGTTAGTAGAGTGCAAAATGGAAAACATTCCCATATTTTAACCATGCTGCAAACTCCAATTTCTGTGCATTTCATTGGAATTTGACCAAATTGAATTTTTTTTTTTTTTTCCATTTTCGTGTCCAGGTGTGGTGTGAATTATGACTCACTTCAAAAAAATATAATAGCAAGCCATACTTCCACTTCGCAGAATACATGCTACTTTGCGTTGGTCTATAGCTACATGTACCCTAAAACAACAAAGGTCAAAGGGGATTAGAGTGCACCATGTTGCATTCCTCTCCGTCTAAAATAGAAACTTTGGACAACAATCTTAACAGCCAAACTGATACCAGGGACACCAGTGACAAGCCGTACGACGCAGATGGATGAAGCCACCCGAGAGCTCGCCAACATGTCCAGACCTACTTCTCCGGTTCCGTCTTCCCTTTCAGAGAGGGAGAGCCGTCCTTGATGGAAACGCCGGGTTGTTTTGAAAGGCAAAACTCTCGTCGTCGTCCTCTGACATTTCTGCCACACTCTTGAGAAGCCATCGCCTCCCTCCCGCAGCGGCTGCGGACATCAGCCACCGCCCCGCCACGCTCGGCGAGAGACTCTAAAAGCGGAATGTAGGTTACATATTCAAGTCTGACTTATGGAGCGACAGGCTGTACCGTCGTGAAGGCCAAGCGCATTCACAAGCTGCATTAATATGCCAGTGGGGATTTAATCAGCTGTGTGCTGGGAGTTGAGACCGAGAGATGCCAAGTGCGTCACTGTCTCGTTGTGCAAGGGGGGGGAGGAGGGAGGGGGACGAATGCTTCCACCGCTGGGCTGGGCTGCTCTTCCTGAAGCTGAGAGTTTTTATGAGCTCCGATTCCAATTGGACCGTTTCGGGGCAGCACAGAGCCGGGCATGGCGTTCAAAGACAAGGAGAAAACATTAATGACGCGTCCTCTGGAGGAGGGGAAAGGACCTAGGTGCACGAGACCGGACATCAGCCTGGTTCGTGAACAGAAACGATTGGATGTTTCAGGACAGTGCTTTGGGTTTAGCGCAAACGACAAAAGGTGGGCGCACACAGGAAAGAAAACAAGAGACTGAACCGGGCCTTCTCCATTGCACGGACAGAGAGCCGGGCAGCGTGACGGAAAAGACACGGAGACAGAAACAGGAAAGGGACACGTGCTGTGAAACCTGAGCAGGGACGGACGTATTCCTGTCAAAACACACGACTCTGACCCCTGGACCCACCTCGGCGCCGCGCGACTTGGTCAGACGCAAACAAGTCCACATCATCTGGAACTCGACGACGCGATCGTACTCCTGTCCCCTTCAACATTTTGTACAATTGACTCAAATTTGTCTTCAGCAGCTTTTGGTGCGTTTGCCCATTTTTTCTTTGTGTATCAGCTGCTTGGTTTCAGTCGTCAACCAGAGTTTCAATAAGAATACTGTGGTGAGAAACGTCCATCGGTTGGACAACCAGGACGTGGTTGTCCAACCGATGGCGCAACAAAAAACTGAAAAAAATATTATTAATGTCTTCTTATGGTTTTTATTATAATCATTGTTCTGTAGCTTCATTTGTTTGCATTTGACAAAATTGTAAAGCTCACCTTATTTTGCCATTAGCTTTGGTATTTTTTGTCTTTAGTTGGACAAACATTGTCCTGAGACATCAGATGAAAAACTGGACAGTCGGTCAATTCTGGTACATTTACAGAAATGTTCATTTATGTGCACTGTTCCTTTATTCATTTGCCCCCGTCAAATGAATAAAGACATTTCAAATGTCAACTGACAATATGATTGGAAATGTCATTTTTGCCTTTCTCTCCATTGTTTGTTCCACAAGAGCATCTTTAAAATATCAGTCAATTCAAAAATATGATTAAATCCAGTTACTGTGTGCATCTTCTTTTAAGCAAGTTGAATCCTGAAGTTGTTTTTTTCCAAGAACAACATTTGTGTTTGTGGTGCTGTTAATGTTGTGCCACCTAAAATGTAACAAACAGTTTGCCATCGTTATTAGCACCACAACACATTGCGATGAAATTCCATATTTCCCACTCCTGACTAAAAAGCCAAGCGGTTGGAGGATTCTCCAGAAAGCTGATCTGCGACCACGCAGACCAACATCAAGACCGACGACTGCAGAGTCAGACGTCAGCTGAAACTGCTCAGTGGATGGAAAATCCAATCCCGTATCTCCCGGCAACGGCCGAGGCGCTCCATCTGCCAGTGAATTAGAGGGACACCAGCTAGCACTCGGGTAGCCCGGGACGGATCATTTATCGTGGCCAGTGTGTGGCGAGGCCCGGCACTCGCCCCTTCAACACACACATTCCAGTGACGGTTTGAAAGGTGACCCGTCAGAAAGAGCGGGGGTTATATAATCAGCTAATGTAGGCCAGTAGCCGCCTTCAGCAGACAGGGTCGCAGCAGCAGAGCAAATATAGTCGCAGGATCCATTCATCTTCTCCATGCTGCAGTCCAGGATATTGACCCACAGAGGTCAAAAACAAGACCTCTGATTGGGAAATGCAGAAAACAAAACGACAACAACAGGCGACAATTCAATTTGTTCACTCATCTTAACTTGACACGGATTTGTTTCTATGAATGAAATGAGCTGTAAGCTAAAGGCAAACGCTGTGCAACACCAGCTGGGTTCGCATTACGTATCGGAGCTAAACATTGTTGGTATTCCACTAATGCTGAAAAGACGCAATTTTGCAATTGAGGCGTCTCCATTAAATAAGAAACGCAATTAAATATGGCACATGAATCCGTTTATTCATGCGCTAATTCAAGAACAAACTCACGAGTTATCATGAGTTGGAGTCTGACGCCGCGCCGTCGTTCTCCAACTACTTGCCGTCGGTTGGTTTGTGCCAGTGGCAACATCTGGTTGTCGATCACGTCACGCGACTTGTGCGATGTGGGAAACAATCTTTCCATGTCAAAATAAACCAATTCTGATACAGTCTAAAAACACACCTCAGCCAAGCACCGAAACCATTTATCTTAACTGCCATGTTTTCATTGAGCGAATTTATTTCAAAATGTCAAATTGCCCAATTGTACGGTCAACGGAAACTCAGGCAGCGGTGCACCAAACGTAACACCTCAGAGTTTGAGTGATAGGAGTCATGTTGCTACAAATGACTCAGGCACAGTGCAGGAATGGTACAAGCCTGAACCCATACCAAGTTTGATCACAGTCTGCCCACGAGATCACGCCGAGAACATCATCTTTCAACTGCCAGAGTGCCTTTTGGCAAAATCCGGTAATAAGAATGCCAAAACCAGAGATTTTAGACATCCACGTCTGAACCTCACAAACATCACAAAGATGTTTGTTTCGAATCAAACGCCCTATTCTGTGAACTTCTGCTTCTCATCATTCTAAACAGCTAATAGGAGGAAAACGTTTTGGTCGCCTACATCTTTTTCCAACACCAGTAATGTTTCAAAATAAAGTCAAAGGGAGTAGAGAGAGTATTTTCAATGACACGCCTGTGTAACATAGTTAATATTGTCAATATTGTTAACAATTAATATTGTTCAGGCCGACAGCTCAGGAGCGCAAAACTTCAGCAGATAACAGGAAGTAAAGATCCACCGCGTCCTTTTGAGCTTCCGTCTCTTGTGGAACATCCAGCATTTGGGAATGCTGGTCGAATTTTAGAATTTCTCAAGTAATTATTTTTGGGGGGAATTACACATGGATACTGCTTATATAAAACGCCAAATCTAATTTTGCCTTTAGTTTTGCACACCATGACTCCTCTTTAACTCATTTGAAAATAACTTCTGACCACATAGGGCAGAAAGATCTCAAAAAAATTATCAGTGCTGCTCTTTTTCTTCTCATGTGTCTTGATGGGATTTTTGCTACAACCTGGAGCAGCAGCAAAAATAATAATTTTTTTAAAAAATCGGACATCGGCCAGAAAATTCTGATCGATACGCTGCTACGTCACTCGATTTTTGGGGTCCGATTTATGTAACAAAGGTTTTTTTTTGTTTTTTTTGTCAGTTTGTTTGTTTTAATATGCATGTATGCTGTGTTGTTAAGAAATGGGTTGATGAATTAGGAAGAGTTTATCGCGGTAGAGTTGGGCATCAGGGCAACGCAAAGGAAAGCTGTTGCTGTATTTCATAAATCGCTGGAAACCGTTGCAGTTTGGTTCATTGCTCCGTCTTTACGGCTCTGAAAACTAACAGCCTCGATCTCCTCCTCTGTTCATCCCTGCTGGTGAAAGTTCCTTCCTCCTCGGACTTTAACTAGCTTCTTTGTTTGTGAACAGCGCCTCCAACCATTTGTCCTGTTTACGTTCAGAGCGACAAAAACGAGCTCAACAACTTGATAGTTTGCTTAGAAGTTGACGCGACTAAAAAAAACCCACACACACACACACACACACACACACACACACACACACACACACATACACACACATACACACACACACACACTGCGTCGACCCGGTCAAAAACAGCGGTTTGACCCATCGTCACATATTTCAGTGAAGGAAAAAAAACAACAACAACACAACGAACAACTTCCTACCTTTCCTCTGTGTTCAGCATGATAGCTTCGAGGAGACTCGGCTCTTTAAGTCCTTTTTGACAACCGGAACAGCTGCGGCTCAACAAGAGGTCCACAGATAAGTTAACCATCCGCAGGTTGAAGCAAACTCCGTCGGTAGCTCAGCGTCGTCGTCGTCGCTTGTTTAGGCGAAGGGACGACAAGCCTTACATCACTCAGCTGTTCGCTCGGGTCTGCCGCGAGCCGCGCAGGGGCACTGGCTTTTAAAGCCGCAGCAAGGCATCATGGGTAATCCACCTCGGGCTGGGTTTTTTTTGTTTTTGTTTTTTTAATTTGGCTTCCAGGAAATCAAAACGTACAGTAAAAAGGTTCATTTCGTTTCAATTTCGTTTCAACTGCCTCAAGACAGTTGCGTCTTTCTTTTAATCATCTGTATATATTGCTTTTATTAGTTTCAAAACGTGTCTATTTGTCTGTTGCTCTTTTTTTTTTTTTATTGCATAGCCTTTGTTGTTACTGTTTTTAGGTATGTAGGTTATTATCTGGACCCCAGCTTTGGGAACACAGTAGGAAGAAGGATAAAGTTTTAAGATTTGGAGCACTGATGAGCATGGTGGTGGCAGCATCATGCTGTTAGGCATGCTTCATACAAACCAAATATTTGTATGTGATTATTAATAATGCCTTGGGTGTATAATTTTTATGAATGCTAATTAGAGATAATCTAATGTCAAACATCAGATGTGAAGCTGTTCTTTCAGAAAAATATATCATTTAGGCTAAAGAGTTATCAAACTTAAGCCAGGAGTAGACGTTTTCTGCATATAAGTATCAGTTATCTTGACATCACAATGTGAGTTGTGTGTGTACTAAATGAGATTTAGCACACAAACTCAGAAACTTTATTGTTTTTTTTTTTTTTTTTTAAATAAATAAAAAATACAAATTCTGAGGTCAATCCAAACAATTTTTGAGTTTTGTGGCAAAAATTTCACCTTTTTTTTAACAGTGGCTCTAGTATGCCATCATAGAATACAAATGTATTCCAAAAAACACTTTTCAGAGTTTAGCTTTTTAGGACAACAGAAAGTTAGAAGAATTATTTCAAAACTGAGCAAACTGCACTGACCCCATAAAGCCTGTCATTAAACCTGCTATCAGTCTTACTAACATCCCACTTGAACTCCTGCTGATTAATTCATCTCGCAAAGAGCGATAAAAGGTCGGCTGCCGTTCACACCTTCACCACCCGGTCCTCCCTGACCGGCCAGAGGCGGCCGGCCGGGTCACCGGCCTGCGCCGCTTTCAGCCCCGTCAAGGCGACGCGTTGAAAGGCGGGAGGCGATTTGGTTTTCATGGCTTCTCCTTCAGCTGCTGCTGTGCAGGCTGGTTGTAGGACAGTTTGCCCTGAAAACAAAGATGATCAGCTTTCACCTGAGTTTGGGCTCAGGTTCTGATTACCCACAGCAGAAAGCAGAGAATCAGTGCCGCATGCGTTCTTCCCTGGACACAGGTCTGTGTATTCACTGTATTTATTTCGCCACACTTCACAGATAACTTCACACAACAGTGTGCAGCTTCAACTTGAGTGCCTTTGTCTGAGTGAACAGTGGCTGCGTTTCCATTAATCGGAGAACTGAGCGAATTGAAATTTTGAAAATAAATTTGCTTAATGGAAACGTAGCAATTCCTAAAACATTTCTTCCGTATTTAAATAGATGTAATTTTGCAAAACTACATTTGGAAATGTTTTTGGGTTCTTTTGCATCACACGAGTCATAAGATCAACAGCTGGACTTACTACTGCCGGAGAATACAAAGAAGAAAAAAAACAGGAAGTAGTTGGAGAACGACGGTTTATTTTGTGATCTAAAAAACAAAGAAAAAAAAGCACTTAGCTGCCACTGCCTGCAGATAGAGCGCAATATTTTAAAATGTATAAAGAAAGCGCATCATTTTTTTTACTGCTCACATTGAATTAAATAAACAATAAAATGAGAATGAAAATAGACTTCATACTTCAAATTGCATTATTTAGAAAATGGATTTTCACCATATATTCCACCATTCTGATGGATCAAACATTCAGTCTAAATCCCCTTTGATGAGAGTGCAGAGATCGCAACAACTAAATATGAAAATAACTAAAACCAAAAGGCCCTAAGAAGCTCCTGCTCTTTCTGAAACTCCTCCTTCAGGAAGTCATCGCCGCATGGCTCCTCTATTAACCCTTTATTTTATGCAGGTGTTTCACTTAGAGTGAGCTCAGCTGACGTACATTCTGCCAGGTGTTTGCTAATTGCTGCTGGCTAGTCTGAAGGAGCTGTGTGGGGGAGTGAGTTGTAGAGAAGGTGGTGCTCAGGTCACCTGGAGTTTTTTTCTACTGCCAGGAGAGACTGGCAGTATTTCTCAAACATGAATGAAAGAATCATAGCAAGACACCAGGTTTGTTTTTGATGCTGTGAGGGTAACATTGTAACATGATGTGAAACAAAAAAAAAAAAGTCAATTTTACACAATACTGCCCCTTTAAGAGACAATAGTGTATCTTAAAGCTGTTTAATTACATGCCGCACTTTTTGGATTTTTATTTTTAGAGATACTTCCTTTGATTTCACAGATATTCACTCCTTTGGGTATGCTTATAACTTGAAAGATCAGTGGAATTGCATTGAAATTTGTGGTTGTAACGTAACAAAATGTTCAAAAGTGAAAACCTTTTCCGAAGCGCTGGATGTGTTTTTTCTAGTGTAGGCCTTGCTGCTGGTTTTTCCATCATAATTCTTTAGAAGTCAATGATGTCATGAGGCTTTGGTTTCTTTAATTAACCTCACAGGTTAATTAAACTCTGGCTGTCGGGCTCCTGAGGGAGCTTCTGAGAAAACCCCCCCCAAAAAAACAAATAAAACTCGCTGTAACAGAGCTGGAGATGTTCAGGAAGCGTGTGTGTCGTCGAATCTGTGTTGCCGTGGAGAATCAATATTAACAGCCGACCTGTTTTAGATTTTCGTCGGCCGCATCTGCTCATTGACCATTTATACTTCCTCCAAAATCCAATCAGTGCCTCCACTTGAGGCCCCTTCTGATCCTTCAGCCCGATTGGTACGGCGCATCCTCTCATTACAGGAGCAAATCCTGTAAACAGGCTGCGCCCTTTTGCTAATGTTGCTGCAGATCGTTCACAAAAAGGGCAGAAATCTTGTTTTGAATGCGGACGCGTCTCCGTGTCTCATTTCTCATCAAGTCCGACGCGATGTTTGGGTTTGAAGTGGTGAGTTTAGGAAAACTCAGTCAGTGCTGTGATTTACACACGCTCAGCAGGTGTTGTCCTGCGTTACATCACAAAGGTAGCTGTTCCACGAAGGCCGGCGGGTGGTAATGACCCCCTCGCGGCCCCGTGTCCTTTTGCTCGGCCAGGCAAGCCGGACCTCTAGCGCGCGCACACACACACGCAGATGTGTGTGACGGGATCAAGTAGCCAGGCTGCTATCTTGTTACGAATCCAATAATCTGCCTGGTGCTGGCGCCGTTTTCCATTCTTCCTTATGTAACTGGGTCTATGTTCGGATCCTAGCTGACAGTCGGAGCCACGCCGGGCACAGTCAAGGACAGACAGACAGACATTTCAGGAGGCAGGACAAGACTTTTGTTTGAAAGTCTCTTCTTTACTCAATCACATTTGTTGTGTTCGGGGATTATACGTGGGCGGTATTTTGTATTTTCCAGGCACATAGTGCAATTTTATAGCATAATCAAGTAGCTACGTTACCTTCAGTTAAAGAAATGTTCTGTATAGAAAATGTGACTGAAAAAAAAATTGACTTAAAATTTTGTGTAACATTACTCATTGAAACTGGGCCTCTATCTCTTTAACTATCTCTTTCACTCTTTCTGAAACCCCGCCTTCAGGAAGTCATCACACAACATGGTTTCTCTATTAATCCTTGAACGTTTTTAACCAGAGTTTAAAGTAGCTCCTTTAAACGCAGCTAGTTTCACCAGGTGGTTGCTAATTGCTACTGGCTGATCTGAAGGAGCCACGGAGGGCTGCTCTGTGAGGCAGAAGTTTGGAAATTGCAGCTTTTAGGAGGAGCTTCGTCCTCGAAGGCGGAGCTAGATTCACCCAGGTGCTTTGCACAGCAGAATGGTTGCCATGGAGATTAAGGGACTTTTTTTTTTCTTCCCCCAAACATGAATGAAAGATTCAAGGCAACACTCCAGGTATGTTATTGATGAGGGAATAACTTTATAGCATCATAAAAATGTGTCAATAAAGTATATTTTATATAGTACTGCTCCTTTAAGGAGGAGAATCTAGTGTTGCAAGATCAGTCGTGGAAAAGAAACAATGTTCAAAATGCAAAACCGTCAAGAAAAAAAAAAAAGCGGAAGTTGTTTATGAATTTAACCTTTCAGGGTCATCGTCCACTGTGTAATGTCCGCACTGACATCTGAGGGTCCACAAAGAGAAGAAATGGAGACACATGGAGCCACTTTTGTTGCATTACAACCACAATCTTCGATACATTTGAATCTTTGAGAAGTTTCTGTCATGTGAGAAAACGTCCTCTCGTCACCCGCAGCAGCGTGATTCACCGCTCTCCCCGCACTCACACTCAGTAGCTTTGTAAGCTGATTGTCTCTCCATTACACCCTCCCATCAGAAGTCTCTCACTGTGTCCTAGTAGAGTAAGCAGCTGGTCTCGTCATCAGGCGCACGTCGTTGTCAGACCTCACACAGAAGGACGACACACAACCAATCAATCACACATCGTCTGCTGTGAGCAGGTAGGAGAAGGTAGGGGAGTGCAGATATTCATATATAAATTATGCACAACTGTGTTTACACATGCACAACAAGGTTAGGGTGCGTTCACATCAGTCCTGTGTAGTCCGCTTTAACCAACTCCAGTTTGTTTGCCTAAAAAGGTCAGTTCTTTTCGGGGTGAGTGTGAATGCGCAATTGAACTCTTGACGTTGACTAAAAAAATGAACAGCCCACAAATGTCGGTCTCAGTGAAAGTAAAGTGGACTCTGGTGAGGACTGAATGCGTCATATGTGAACGCCAAGCAGACCGGAGACCTCTCCAAAAGCAGGAAGCTAGCTAAACCGCATGGCATTCTGGGTAAATATGAGCAAAACAAGCGCATGTGTCCAGCGCTAGCAGGAGAAACAATGGCTCCTGGTCTTTTACCAAAGACGAAAGTGAATTCCTACATTTTTGTGAAGATGGAAGATGTGCTCATGTCTTCTTCAGAGGTTTTAGTGGTGTGATTCTTGGTCCAGTTGACGCAAATCGAGGGAAGTGTGTAAGTGGGTAATCTCTCCTTCTGGCTTTTCATCGACTGGTGCCTTCAGTTGCAAACAGAGCTGCCGTTTCTAAAAGAAGCCTCTCTTGCCCCCAGAGCTTTTTTGTTTCATTACATAAGTCCTGCTATCCCGTTTCCATCCACCGGTCCTGTTCGCACACTGGAAGGTCTGAGAAAACTTTCATGGCCCGCAGAACAAGCTGGTGACGATGATGGCCTATAAATATTGGATGAACAGATGCATTTGAATTCCTTCTTTCATGCATATAAAACTAGATAACATGGGGGACGTGGCACCGCATCCGTTGCCTCCGCTCGAACGCATAGATAAATATTTCATCCAGCTTACACAACCTCCAGAAATAGCGAGTCAGAATAACTCGGCAGGGCTGCTATTACTCAACCGCCCCAGACGTGCGAGAGTGCGGCATCACTTTTATTGTCTAATGCAGAGCACTTAACAACGGCGTTATCACGTCCCTCGAAGTATGCATCCGGGGCCAAAGGGGCAAGCGGCTTTAATTAGCAACGTTTTCTGAGCTGCGACGGCGCGTCGTCTATTTCAGGAAACGTGGAAGTCGTTATCTCCTGTGATTTCAGTTCCTACCTGCACTCCTAATTTCAATTGTCAAGCTGAGGCGGAGATGTTGAAAAGAAGAGGAGGTGAAGCCGGATTAACAGGCATCAAGACAACAGAAAAACTCATTTGCCCTCTCTCTGATGCGGCTGAAAGAACCAATTGGTGTCGTTTTATACTTGGAAGATCTTGCGGCTTGTTCTTGAGAACGTTTTTTTTGTTTGTTTGTTTGTTTTCCCACACGGTGTCTGAGAAATAAGTAGCGGGGACGTTTCCTAAAGACTTCCTGGGAATCCTGCATTTTGGCTGCATGTAAAGGCCTGAGAGTTGTTCAGTCAGACCAAAACAAAACTTTTAGGTCCACACGCCACAGCACTGTGTGTTGTGGTAAGGTAACACTGCACCCATGGGGAGCAACGAACAGCAGCAAAAAGCAACAGTTTCACACAGTTCGCGGTGAACCCGAAACATGGAACACGATTATGATTCGCAGTTGAAATTTCGCTTGCCTACATGCACACGTCTCAAGATTTCGCACCCACAAAGTCACTTGGCGAGAGGAGGGCAAGCGACGTAGCTCTTCGTGTGTCGAGGAGCCAAAGTCCAAACCTAAATACAATTCGGAATCCGTGGCAGGGCTTGAAATTCAAAGTTCTCAGATGTGTCCAGTCTGTTTTTCAAAGAGAAATCAAAACCAGTGGAGACACATCCTAATAAAGTTGAATCCCAACTTTGTCGAATTGGGATTCTGCCTGTAACCAGAGAGAGAGAAAAATGAAACCGTCAATAGAGACGAATGCTTTTGCAAGATACTGTTTCACACACTGTCCGTTTTGGCTGCATGAGAGGTTCTGAATAAAGTCAAGTTCAAGTTCAAAATAACAACAGCCCCCAAGTCACGTCCACAAAGATAAGGATATACAAACATGTACGAGTCAGAGAGGAAACCGATCAACAAGACAAGTCTAAATATACAATACAAGCCACAGTGTGGGAAATGTCAGGGTGGGAATGGAGGATTTTTTTTTTTTTTTTTTCTCAATGAGTTTTTGAAAGTAGTACAACCAACGTTGGGTTCCCACCCAGTTTATAGCAGAGAAGCCGTGTCACGTCCATTCCTGCATTGTTCACCGGTTTCCTCTCTGCTCCCTCCTCCCCCCCCCTTGTGTTTCTGTTTCGGCTCGTAGAGGTTTGTTGTTCTCCGAGCGGGAGGAACTTTCTTCAGGACGTGGGCCGAGCTGTGTTGACATGCGGGTTCCCACGATCTCCTGCCCTTCCTCCAGAGTCGCTGCTTGCTCACAACTGTGGACAGGAAGACCACTGAGAGTGCGCAATAATTCAGGCCAGGCGCCAATGTCTTTCACAAGAAAATTTGTGAAATTTGAATCTTTCCGTCGCGCCGCTAGCACCAAAAAAAAAAAAATATCGCAAAAGCTTTTAAACGACCAAATTTTTCTGCAGGCTTTGCTTCTGAGGAGCCAGACTGTCCTTTGGTCGCCTGAAATCTTGATTAGAAGATTTCTGACGGTCTTCCGAAGTCTTTCGAAACAGGATTCAAGTCCGGATAAAATGCGCTGAAATTTGTGCTTGTAACAAGAGAAAGAGAAAAAAAATGAAACAGTCAACAGAGACAAATGCTTTCTCAAGACATTGATTGCTGATATTTTTGTCATTCATTTTCTTTCCACCTGTTTGTGGTACGGCACTCAAGGAAAGCTGCGCACTTGACGTCATGTTTGGACAGTTGCAGTGAAAATGAAATATTTTTCAGAGAATGACGTTGAAAAATTGAGTTTCTGTAGAAGACCATCATCAAAAATAATGGCCTAAGTTGTATTTTGACTAAAGTAATTCATTTTTTGGTTAAAAATATTAGATTCACTGTTTCGTGTAGGGAAAGCCATGCCTTGCTGCATTTTACAATGAAGTTTTATATCCAGACTATCAACGACTCTGATAAGAAATAATTATTAAAACAATTAAAATCTGCACTGCTTTGAATGTACTGTTGGGAACCAAAGCTTTTTCTGAAATACTATGTATCTGTATTGCATCTCCACTGAAGATGGGCGATCACCAGAACTGGGTAGTAGCTTGTTACATTTATTCAGCTACATTTGCTCAAGTAACTCTTTGGGGGAAAAAAATTCACATCCAAGAGTATTTTTACTACGGCGAACTTGTTACTTGTTACGTGTGTGTACCAGGTTTTTATAACCTTATGGGAACCTATTCTGTCTTCAATGTGGTGTGCTCCTTGTGGGGACATTTTCTTGGTCCCCATGAGGGAAATTGTTTTTGGGTTAGTGGTTAGGTCTGTGATGGTTAGCGTTAGGATTATAGTAAAGGTTAGGCTGTAAATTAGGTCTGTGATGGTTAGCGTTAGGATTATAGTAAAGGTTAGGCTGTAAAAATCACTGAAAGTCAATGTGAAGTCTCCACAAGTGATGAAAATCCGACTGTGTGTGTGTGTTTGCGTGTGTGTTTGCGTGTGTGGCGAGAAAGTGAAGCATTGCCCAATGACAAAAAAAGAGCAGGATGTGAACGCTTGTGGATGATTCCTGTGTGCCAGAATGAGTCCGCATTTCTTGTTGTGATCCCCTCCTGTGTTCCTTTAATCTCTCTGACAAAGCCGGTTCCAGTAACTATGCCAGATATGTCCGGCCGGCCACGGCTCGCCCAGCAAGGCCAGTAAAGGTGAAGAATAACACAGTTTTGCCGGACAAATCCCCAGTCACCACAAACGAGGGCAAACCGAACAACAGGGGGTTTAACCGAGAGCACGATTGTGCCAACTTCAGGGAATTCTTTCCATATTTCTGCTCCTGGTGAGTCACTGGACGCCTCAGTGAATCTGGGCAAAACAGCGACTGGACCGAAAGGGGTTTTGTTTGGCTGAACCGCTGGCAGCCACTTATTCATGGAAAGGTATGTCAAAACAAAACACAAGACGGTACAATACAAAAGTCGCCTCTAACCTTTTTCATGTTTTGTGACGTTCAAGGTAAGAGGAAGGTGAGGAGCCACAATCATCAGAATTACAAGAAACGAAGGCCTTGAATGTTCAATTCAATGTAACATTTGAGTTTCATTTGTGACAGGAGTGTGGGCTGCAACCAACCAATATTAGAGTAATCGATTGATCAATTACTCTACTGATTAATCAATTAATCAGATTTTTAAAAATGGGACACTCTATAGATGTTTCATGTAAAGCGTAAGTATTTTCTTATAATATCAGAAATACATTAAAAGATACAACTATAATTAAGAAAATAAACATTTTATTGCCTAAAATCTGAACCAAGTTGAAATTAAAACTACCCCACTTCTGAAACACAGGTGTTTTTATTTTAAATGCAATATATACATATTTTTTGTACAGTTTGGCTTAATTACTACTCTGAATATATAGATTTTTTTTTTTTTTACCAAACAGCCTTTTTTTTAAAAAAAGATCTGTACACATCAATTAATGATTAATAGATTACTAATCTATTGCCAGTAATTTCAATAATTGATGAATCACAATTCATGTGATCAATCGTTTCAGCCATGCATGAGTGATAAAACACACATAAGCCAAAAGAGGAAATAAATAATATTTTTGTAGAATTCTATATAATCGCCAACATCCCATAAAAGAAAATGTACCCATGCATTTTATTTATTTATTTATTTATTTTTTTTAACATTCTTTGTTTTAAAACCAAGGGGATGCGGTTCTGGCCCCTGTTGCCCCCCCCGTCTAGAACCTGCCCCTGGTCAGTCACATACAATCCCAGTGAAACCCAGTGGTAGTCGTGTCTGGTTTCAGTAGCTCTGTTGATATTGTGGCTTAAGGGGCAGACGAAGCCCAGTGATTCACATCTAAATTCCTTGCGTTCTCTAATTAAATCAAAACACGATGGGGCGATGTAAGGATGATCTCTCTAAATCGCACACCAATCATAGCTTGCTCCTCTATAATTAGACAACCTCATTCTAAAGCCACCTCTGAAATTAAAGATGGACTTTTCCAGCTTTGGGAAATCTGAGTCCGGGTGTTTATCTGTGAAGCAGCAAGAGCAAAACACGGCTGTTCACATCTACTCATCGAGTTTCAGTCATATAATGGACATCAGCTGGTTTGTTCCTAATGCAAAATGCTTTAAAAATAAAAAACATTCATGAAAACTTTTACTATTTCCTATAGGTCACATCTAAATGAGACAATACAGATTTTATTCAACGTTAAAAGATGCTTTTCTATTTTTCACGAGCCTTTAACTATGTAGCTCTTCCCTGCATCTCGAGCTGCATGGTGACGATGATCGTTTATGTTTTCTATTGACGAAACAGAAAACACAGAAATAAAAACGCATTAATTCCACTACAAATGTAGGGGATGCTGACGATGGAATGAATGTTCAAAAATATTTTTATCAAAACACAGAGAAGGTTCTGGAAGGGAGTGATGCATGTATCAGTTTGGAAAGTGATGCATGTATCAGTTTGGAAAGTGCTGCCTTCGCCGTGCCCGTTTCAGGAACTCGGTGGTGTTATTTTTGGTCCATTTCTACTCCACCTCGTGAGTCTCGTGTCCGATTTTGAAACGAGATATCTCGGCTGTGCAGCGAGATCGGCTACATTAAGTTGTATTTCTGAATCAAAGGGCTGAGCCGTTGACAGTAATTGCTATTTTTGTGCACCGATGTCACAATAGAGTTTACTGTAACAGGCTTAAAGAAGGATCAGGAAGATTTAGACAATCACAGGAAAGAGCATCTAATGTTAACTTTCTTCTGGATGAATAAACACACTCTCCCGGTAGTCTTGGCAACGCCGTGTTGGTGGCATGGCATCAAAAGGGATTCAAACAAACTGGATTTTCACCCAGACTTACCCAAAGGCAAAAGCGACACAGAACCCTCTTTTTATTTATTTATTTTTTTTGTAACTGTAGTGAAATTACAGGAAACCGCAAACATGCAACTGTGCTGTGTGATAGCAGCTTAAGTCTGGTGAAGGGGCGCCCTCTGCTGATCAGTCTGAGAACTGTAACTGCTGAATCAGTTACAGTTTCTACATGGCCAGACTTAGGAGGGTGCGGGCCCTGCTTTTATATATGATCCTGTCCATAAACTTTATCTACCTACAAGCTCACAAACACCAGCCACTGTCCACCATGAGAGAGGCTGATGGACAGTCCCAACCACCAGGTCATCTCTCCATGCCAGGTTTACAACAGTCACTCCATGATTACCAACTTCACTCAGATTTTCAAAGATCGCGATCGGCCAAAAATATTGCTACCAGTGCACCTGTAATGAATGTATAGACCATTACTACAAGCAAAAGTTAATGAAGAAATGAAGAATTAGTATGTCTATTCAACAGAACTTTCCTAAGGCAGAAAAACTTGACAATGTTCTCTATACTCAATGTACAGTATTTATTGATCCTTCATTTCTGTCTCCATCCCTCTTTCAGTTTTTATCAACTGCATCTTTCTCTGCAATTATCAGGTTTATTTCCTTACCAAGTTCAGACAGTCAGGTTATTTCCCCTCTGAGAGCCAAACCCGGTCAGAACTTTTATTCGGTGACGACTGGATTTCAGCTGCGTGTCAGGATGCTAACTGGAAGCTAAAGCTAGTTCCGCTTTTTTAATTGTAGTGTTTTAAAAATGTCTTCCAGTTTCCAGTGTCGGGTGTTCCTTACAAAATTAAACTCTAGGTGTGCTAAACCTGATAAAATAAAAATAAGAAACTGGTTGGGACACCACAGTTCCATCCCAATGGTTCATATATTTAAAAAAAAAAAAGGAAAAAAAAACTATTTGAGTCTCAAGTGATTAGTCATTTGATGAACTGAAGTACAGGTTCTGGTTTTGCAGTGTTCTTAAGTATTTACTTTGGAAATGTGACTGGAAAAGATTGGGTTTGCTGTCCAAAGGCAAAATTATCTATTTTAAAGTTGAAATATGGTCACTTTTTACTTTAATTGATTAATTATAGTATGTTATAAATGTAGAATCATTCAAATATACGTCAATATAAACTTTAAGAGCAATTCATCATTTTTTTACGCTTCTCTCCTAATTAAATTTAAATTCAGCATTTACAAAGTCAGCCACAGTAATAAACCAGTTGAAATCCTCAGTATTACAGAAATTAGGTAAACAGAACCTCCTAATGCCAATGGATGGTAAATAAACCAAACTTAGCCAGCACTTTTCCAATCATTTTGATTGGATCCAATCATTTTGATCACTCACAGCGCTTTCTAGTCAATTCAAACGCATTTATACAACTTAACGTTAAGTGCCTTGCCTCAATATCTGGCAGGAGGAAGTTGGAAACGAACCAACAAGACGTCTACTCTATCCACACAGTCGGTGTGTGGATACACAACAGTTATACACTGACCTTGTGGCAGCTAACAGGTGGCAGCTAACAGTAACTACAGTGTACAGGGTGACTTTATAAACTGATGGAAGGTATTTGTATTCAAACACAAAGCTTACAGTGATTTACCAAAACATGAAACCTTTATTTCCCATCATTTTCATTTCATTTTTATTTTTTTACAAAATAGCCCAACAATGATCAGTTAAGTGCACCTTGGAATGCTTGTTGGTAAAGTGGACCCAGACTGATGACTGCGTTAACGTTGTTCTGGTGCATTAAGATGGCAGGCAACCAATGCAAAATGTGCTCTCTTTTTCTCTCCAGACTGCAGCGTTCTTACTGAAGAAAAAAAAAAAAAAAACAAAGTGGCCCGCACAATTCCTGATATCACGACCCAGATCCCCCCCCCCGTCCGTTTTAACGAGTTGCGCTCTACTCCTTGGCGACTGCAAATGGCTTCTCCACCTCGATCTTGCCGCAGTCGTGGATGGTGACGTCTTTGAGAGGTTTGTCGCGACCGTCCGTCTTTGTGTTCTCTATTTTTGTGACGACATCCTAGCAGAGGAAAAGAAGGTTTCAAAGAAATGGATTCATTATAAAAAAAAAAAGAAAACCCAAGACTAGGCAGAGTGACGATTTCCTTCCGATACCCACCATGCCTTCCAGAACTTTCCCGAAGACGACGTGTTTGCCGTCCAACCACGGCGTCTGGACTGTGGTGATGAAGAACTGGGAGCCGTTTGTGTCTTTGCCGGCGTTGGCCATGCTGAGCCAGCCGGGGCCGTAGTGCTTCAGCTTGAAGTTCTCGTCAGGGAAACGGTCTCCATAGATGCTCTTGCCTTCATTCAGAAAAGAAAACCGGTTTTGTACCATTCATAGACCTGTGCTGCAGTTTTAAATCGTACTCTCTTAGGCTTCGACACATGAACCATCTCATCGCTTTGACATGCAAGTGACGTCGTTAGGCGTTTACCTCCAGTGCCGTCTCCTCTGGTGAAGTCTCCGCCTTGGATCATGAACTGTTTGATGACTCTGTGGAACTTGCTGCCCTTGTAACCGAATCCTTTCTGTTTAAACAGAGCAAACGGCAACGTAAGCAACGCTCCAAACGTCTGAAACTACACCAGCTTCGCGCACGTCTGAAAAGCTGGACCGAGTCAACGCATCTGATGGCTTTTCGGTCTTCAATCCTGACAACTTCACAAAAGCAGATAAACAACGACGAGTCTCCATATTGCTCACCTCTCCTGTTGCCAGGGCGACAAAGTTGTCGACGGTTTTGGGAACAGTTTTGCCGAAGACGCCGATGACGACCCTTCCCACGTCTTCGTCTCCGATTCTGATGTCAAAGTAAACCTGGAGAGAGAGAGAGACCCAACCTTACGTTTAGACGAATACGTCACGACACGCCAACTCTGAGGCGACACTGGTGGGCCGCGATATGACAGAGCAAAGGTTCTCTACAAGTTTCGGAAGTGGTCAAATACATTCTGTTCAGTCAACTACTGACGCCAAAGTCTTCCACTTGACACAATATTAAGACGTCGTGGCAGGCCAGAAGTCAGGTGGAAGAGTCCGTTTACATGACAACTGCAAGTTGGGAACTTAAAACCGTGAAAGTGGCGATTGAAAAAGGGTATTGCTAGAAAGCCCACTTGGAGCTTGGCACAGGACACACACGCCTCGTTTCCATTGACCGGTACGACACAGTCGATGTGGTAAGCCGTTTTATGAGCTGGCGTATTCAGGAGAGCGTTTCCACCCAAACGCTGCGTCACATTAGTGCGACGGTAAACGTGACGCATCACCGTTTTTTCGTTCTTCCTGCGAACTGTGACGTTTCTCTGTCTCCCAATCAGTGGACTGCGTTGTATGACGCCAATGCACCACCCGACCAGTACCATTGTCCTATATTCGTATAGTCCAGGAATGGCGCGGTATGGATTGGATGCATCAGCCGGTTTTACAATGGAAAACACAAAGGAGGTTCGCTCAGTGGAAACGAGGCGTTCGGTGGGGAGGAATTTGCTCTAGTCGGAAGAAACTAAAATCGGTACTTTTTGGTCAATAGTCAAGAGCCAGGGGTTGAAACGGACCCGGCAAAAAATGAAAACTCACTAGTTGTGAGGAAGATGTACATTTGTACACCAGAAATTTGTCCTATAAAAAGTACCGGGTTTGTGGCTGACTTTGTCACAAAGCCAGATTAGTAGTTGCCTCCCCCATCTACTTCATTGCTTCCAAAGAAAATGTGAATCTTGACAGATTTCCCACCCCATCAAAGCATCAAGAGGCTCTTTATTTCAGACATCAGAACTTAGCATGATTTTTTTTTTTTTTAAACGGATTTATGCATTATTTTTTAAGTTAACGCATCACAAGAATAGTTAAAAAAAAACAAAACAAACCCAAACAGTCTGTTACAATGGTTATAGGGACACGTGTAACATCAGTCTCAATCCCTGCCTTCCACGCTTTGCTTCACAGCTCAACTCCACTAAAGACTCTGCTGTCTTGAATTTGCAGACGTGGACAATCCGCTGCAGACACAACAAGGCCACGGTCAACAGCTGAGCCATGGCGGAGCCAAATTCGTGTCCAGTTCATTTCCTGCGACTCGGATCCGGCAGGATGCGCCTAGACTTTCTTTCCATTAGCCTCAGCTCCAAACTTAGCTTCTTTTCCCACAAGTATTAGTCGTGAGCTAAACCCCGAGCTAGCTGGCCAGCAGCTAGCGTCTCCGTGACGTGGCTTTCCATGCTACCGGTTAGCGACTAGGAAGAGCCCTGATTTTTTTTTTTTTTTCACCCCCCTTTATGAAGCTAGCCTGCAGCTAATCCATACCTTTGCAGTTACTTTGGGGCCTTTCTTCTTCTCGTCAGCCGAAGAGCCATTAGGGAAGCCGAGAAACAGCAGCGAGCCCACAATGACGGTGACAGCGACGAAGAACTTCATCCTTCTTTCACAGAACCTCACCATCAACGAGAGAAAGGGGGGAAAGACTTAGCCAGTAGACACTTGGTTGCGCTAGCTTTATATAAACTCCGTGGGAGGGACGGGAGCGCAAGCTTCAGGGTGGGGAGGGTCTGCGACCCACGGGAACCAGGAGGCTCAGCTTCAGGACGCAGGGGCGGGATTTCACCGTGGTGGGAAGCTGTGATTGGTTTACGTCTCAGAACGTTTCAGCCAATTGGATGCAGACGCGTAACAACGTTTTGTGAGCAGAAGAAACGTGGACTAAGCGCTCCATATAAACAAAAGTCCCTGAAGACTTTTATCCTGTTCTATTAAAACTATATATGAATGGGCAGCACTGTCATATTATTTTCATCTACATATCCAAATAATAATGAATTCAATTATTTAGGGATATCAGAGTAAACTGGTTAATATAAATTTGTGCCAAACTATGTGTAAAAATTTTTTTCCTTCATTTCACCACTACTTTTTGTTGGTCTATCAGTCAAAATCAATATTAAAATATGGTTGTGTATAGTGGTCGTTGTATTAACAAAATGTGAAAAAAAAAACCCCACTGGTTTATTTAAAACATAACTCCAGACATTACAATAGATTTTTGATCATTTAAAAAAAACAAACAAAAAAACATAAAACAAACCCAGATCAAGCTCTAAAAAAATAAAATAAAATAAAAAGGAACCCAGACCACCCATTTCCCTCCATCCACATTTTAATGACAACCTACAAGGGAATTAAACATGACAATGACAACAAAATAAGTAAGGATTGTGCTTGCAAAATAATTATTATTAGAATAATAATTGAAAAATGGGAGGTTAAGGTTACATTCACCTCAGCAGGCTCTCCTGCCACCTACCTTCACTAGTGCAAAGAATCCCCTTTACCAAACTGAAACGCTGCGTGAACGTTTTTCATGACAGGTTTGCATTAAGACTATGATTATTGCATGCCTTCGGAGGCAGTCTGAGGTAAACAAATGGAGTGTTGTGTATGCCTAGCATGAGTCTTCTTGAGTGAGAACAGCATTTTTTTTTTTCATAAATCATGTTACATAACTGCATCATCAAAAAAAGGGAAGACAGTGAACGAAAAGGACAACACCACAAAGTATCTGATCACAGTCGTGATTTGTTAATGCACGCCATCTTGATATCCATATGAGAATCTTCACATTAATTAGCTGGCATTGGCATATAGACTGATATTTAGGCCAAGAAAGAAGAACCCGCTTCAGAAAAAACATTTGAAATAGTTCTGGCTATGCTAGTGTACTATTTAGTTTAATAAAAATAAAGAAAAAGAAAAAAAAAAGAAAAAAAAAAAAAAAAAAAAAGAGACTGCCATCGAGCCATAAAGCTCAGATCTTTTTGCGATAGAGGCAGTGATTTGGTAAAACGATGAAAACACAGAAAAAACGGGATTCCTACCCGTTTTCCAGTTCAAAACTCCACACGATTCTTAAGATTGAATAGGATTACCCATGGAAAATAAAAGCATGACACAACACAATGCTGAACACGTTGATAAAGAAGAAAAGGGTTACTTCACCACCTTGAAACATTTCAACATCCATAAGATCGAGAATGTAAAATCCTAATCTTAACACAAATTTAAAAAAAATATTTTCACTGCCTTTTTGATTTTTTTTCTTCATTATCTAGTTAAAGCTGCAGTATGTAACTTTAATGAAAAAAAATTGATATATATATATTACACATTTGTTGAAACTGTCAAACTCCTTTGTGTCCTAGTGCTAATCAGAAACAACCAATCAGAGCAAGGAGGCGGGTCTTAGTGATGTCATTCACTTGTGCTCATTGCAACATGCTCTCTGCTAGGCCGCAGCTAGCCTGTTATGAATGCTCGTGCTGGTTAGCAGCCTGCTATGACAGCATTTAAGTGGTTTTTCCTGTAACCGTAAGTTGTTTCTATACCATTTAGTGAATATTCAGCAGATACATAGGCTTGATTAACAGCGCTCAGACCCTCCTCCTGGCTCTGATTGGTTGTTTTTGAACGGCAGTCGTGCATTTTTTCAGATCACAATAAAAGCTCAGGCAGGAGATCCAATTTTTTCCATCTCATATTACAGTGTCACCACATGGTGACAGTTTTAACAAATCTGTAAAACTGTTTTTTTTTAAATAAATGTTGCATACTTTAGCTGTAAGAGAACAAGGAATAAAGCATGGAAGCCAAAATGTTCCCTTATTATCTACACCTGGAAAATGAGCAAATTTTATATGCTTTTAAAATTTTCCAGACGGTAGAGGAACCCTGTTATAATCTCACCATTAGAAAAAACGATCTAGCTGGTCAGACTGGTTGAAGTCAAGCACTGAGAAATGGCTGATGACCAGAATAAGACGAACGTTCAAGTAAACGTTAGCTGTGAACGCACCCAGAAGGATTTCTCAATTGGATTTCCACCACAAAGTTTCAAGTTTACGCAGTACCTCTGTCAAAGGGCAACGCTAATCTAAAGTTCCATACCGTTTTCCTATAAAATATGAATAAAGGATTTCATAATATTGAAGGCACAGCATACTAAAAGATATGCAGGTTAAAGAAAACATAGTTGTGACGGCTAAACTCTTTGGAGTTTGGGGAGATGGCTTGGAGCGGAGCACAGTGCGTCGAGTCCGGCTGCGTGGCGGCTCGTCAAGATCCAGTTCTGCCTGCCTCTTTAAGAAGGTCAGGACATCATCATCATCATCATCATCATCATCATCATCATCATCATCATCATCATCATCATCATCATCATCATCATCATCATCATCATCAGGCAGGATTTCACACTGATCAATTAAACAGAACAGATCTTTGGGGCAACAGGAACCTGAATCGGGACACTAATCTGGCTCAGAGGTGAGAGAGTTTCCCGGTTGCGTTTAGCTCCTCCCGTTAGCATTAGCGTGGTGGAGCCTCTAAAACGGATGCTCGCTCGTTAATTCGGAGTAAACCAGTCCCTCCGCGGAGATGGCGTCGCCCAGCCCCACTGTCCGGAGGGGTCTCTTGCAGACCAGCACAGGCGTCAGGTGGAAGGTGATGTTCCCTCGCCGCCACACAGCGACGGGCTCCTCCGGCTTCAGCGACAGCCGCTCCCGCGGCTCAAAGTGAGAGGTGAGGAACTCCAGCGGCGCCTTGAGCTCCACCTTGCTGACGTCCACGGTCCGCAGGCCGCAGGCCTGGCTGCTGGCCACCCGGGCTCCCGCCATCACCGCCGCCGCCTGGTTCCCCCAGTAGCCGTCCACTGTGGCTAAAATGTGATAGGCCAGAGTGTGGAAGTGGATGCGGGTGAGGTCGGACTCCGACGACGGATCGATGCGGCCGTGCCGCTCCAGGACCCAGGAGAGGATGTCGCCGACCCGTCCCACTTCGGGGACGCCCTTCCACGCGGGCAGAGTGGCGTGCGGGCCGTCCCCGGCCTGCGACAGGAAGAGCAGCTCCTGCTCGTTCAGCCCAATGGAGCTGACGATGGGCAAGACCTGCTAACAGGAAGAGACGCTGTAATTAAACGCACGGCGTTCCTCAGGGAGTCATCGAGCACGTCGGCTTGCTCTCACAGACGGAATCGTTCGCTCATGTGTACCTCCTGCATGATCCGGCTCATGAAGTCTTTGTCGGTCATGCTGGCCAGCTCCAGGTGGATGGGAATGCCCCTCGGGATATCAGCTATGGCTGCTACAGCCTGGGAAAGAAAACCAGAAAGGGGAAACTTTTTAAATTGTTCAAACATAATGTGCTGCTGTTGGACTGTTCTAGCGACCCTCCCACCGGCCATAGCAGGTTTTCTGGGGCAAAACCCTGGAAACCACGCTGAGCTCTTGTGAGTGGCTGACCTCTTTCAGTCGCTCCCCCCACAGCTCCCGGCCCTGGCCCTCCATCATGTGGAACCCTGACAGGACAACCAGCTCCGGCTGGAACTCCTCCAGGCTCGCCACGAAGGTCTCCAGGGAGCTCATCCCCCCGTTGGACACGTCGTGAGAGAAGATGAAGCGGTTTGCTTGTGGCGCCCGAGTGGAGCCCCACTGTTCACCTAGAAAGCAAGGTTAAACATTAGTCAGCCCGCTGGTCACGGGCCACACACTACTGATAGCATTTTGGCTAACCTTAGCATTGCTGTTAATTTGAGCTTCTATGATAATGTTTGCATACTGACTGAACGGAGTAAGTTAAAAATAGTCGACATGCTACTGTCGACTATCTAAATTTAGCTAAAATGCTAATTTTATATAATTTTGATACAAATGCAAACTTAATATAATGAATGGAGTCAGTCATTGTCAGTCAACATGCTAGCATAACATAAGTTTTGCTAGCTTTAGCATTTTTGCTAAATTTACATTATACACTTGTTTGCTTACTAACTGTAGTGAGTCAATGACAGTCAACATGCTACAGATGGTTCATATGCTACTCACAGCATTTTAGCTAACCTTAGCATTTCAGCTAATTCTGGACATTTTTGTGACATGAAACAAAAAGAGACACAATTATCTGTTCTTTTAAGCTGCTTAGGCTTTGAAACTCAAACTTGAAGCCTGCAGAAGCCAACTCTGCATCAGAACCCGATTCGAGTCCGATTCATACACACGCTTTTGAAATTTCCCGTTTTTTCCTCCACTTTGCATTTGTGCTGCTAGTGTGTTCGTCTACTACACAGGTGTCAAACTCCAGGCCTGGAGAGCCACTGCCCTGCAACCTTTAGATGTGCCTCTGCTGCACCACATCTGAATAGAATAATTTGGTCATTAGCAAGGCTCTGGGGAACTGATCTACACAAGAAGGCGGTAATTAAGCCATTTCATTCCAGCGTTTTGTACCTGTAGTGCATCAAAAAAACTGCAGGACACCGTTTGACACCCCTTCCAATAAAATACATTACAGCTTGTAAAATTAAACACACATTTTGCACATTCAAAAGTGTCGGGAATGTTTGCGCGGCACAGAGCTGCAGCCGCTGTTCCCTCTTTACCTGCTTTGTACTCCAGGATGAGGTGAAACTCATCCGTCTCCTGAAGAGACTCTGGAGGAACGACGATCTGCTCATCCAGCATCTCGTGGAGTTTAGGGCCGACCGGCCCGCACAACAAAACCTGAAGTACATCATAAACAATTAGCTTATTTCAGAACTCTGGATTACAGAAGAAGATAAGCTAAGCTAAAACTTTATTTTTTTGTTATACTTTTACTCCATCAGTGACAAATGAATGGGATAAAATGGTAAGTAAAATGTATCACAGAGTCTATCTAGATTCATTTATGCTCGCGTACCATCAGATCCGGGTAGGTGGCAAATTTCTGACCAATGAGGGCAGCATTTCCTCCAACGTACAGCTGAAAAACAGACCAAAGTTACCTTTCCGAAAAGGTAAAGAAGGAGTAAACAAAAGAAAGGAGATGAGAGGAATGGGCTCGCCTTCGCGCCGGGGTACTCTGCCGCTGCGCGAGCGATTCTCTGAAACACTTCCTTGTCGCTGAAGAACCGCTCTGCCGCTGCCCCGCGCTCCATGTAGTGGATGAAGGTTTCCCTCAGGTCGTCCTTGGAGCGCAGGACTTCGTGATCCCGGCCGGTGCCGGGATCCACAGCCAGAGCCTGCAGCAGCCCCACGCCGCTGACGACCACGTCGACGCAGGCGTTCACCCTGAACGAGAGGACCGAAATGGAAACGGGTCGCTTAGGTCCGATGACGGGACTCAGTGGTCAAGGACGACCGGAAGAAAATGGATTTTGTTTATGTCGGGTACTGGAAGAAAATACAAAACTGCTAAACACATCCAATTAATGCAGCCGACAAGGCAAGCAGTCCACGTTTTTAATCTCGCAACGATAAATAAAGGTGTGAAAAAAACAAACAAAAAACGGCATGTCCTGTGGTGCCTGTTGAATACTTTATTCATGCACAGATCCAGGCTGTTCCTTTAATAAAACACCTTTATTACAGGTGAACACACACTGACTGCTCAATGCTATCAAACACCACCTCTACCAACACACACTTTAGATAAAAGGACATAAAACCTCAAGCATGTCCCGCCCTCTGGTGGGCCGTGCTTCAGGCTCGGCCAATCACGTTCTGCCACCTGAAGCACAGACTCAGGTAGCGGTTTTATTTTTTAACCAATAACACTGAATATTAAAGTTAAGAGTCATCAGCTCCCCTGATGAAATCAGACTAAACTCCTCATATTTCTACAGAAATTTTGTACATTTACTGCTTCCAAAATAACAAAGACTTGAATCTCCACAGAGTTTAACAAGTAGATTTTATTGATGTGCTGAATTGGAACAATGAAACTAACAAGCAACAAGGCCAAGAAAACAGAAACAACTTTTGTTTCTGGTGTACTGACACTGATCTGAACTCTGAAAACTCAAAGAATGCATGGGTAGAAAAAATATAAGACGATCAAAAATTTTCCAAAAATTAAAATCTTCAAAATCCAAACATTCGACCTTCGACCTTCACCCTACGCTACACCCTACAGCACCTGCCGTTCTCACCGAGACATCCGAGCAGAAGCCGACTCACGACAACGCGTCCCGCCCGCGTGCAACAGAAGGCTCGAGAAATGTCAGCTTAAAGAAAAATCACTCGGGACTCTGACCGGCTCCGCAGATCGGCGTCACTCACCCCACTGCCACCTTGCTCCACTGCCTGCTCGGCAGGGCGATCAGAGCCTCCCAGGCAGCAGAGATGGCCCGCTCCAGGCCCTCGTTGCTCCGCGACGGCGTCCGGAGGTTGGGCAGGCCGATGTACTGGAGGATCTGCTCCGGGAGCTCCGGCCTGCCGCCGTAGAAGTAGCCGACGGCCAAAGCCAGCAGGAGCGCCGCCGAAGCCTTCCTCCACATGGTGCTTCCCACGCACTCCTGCGGCAACAGGGAGACCGTCGCGTTCATGTCGGATTGTGGCGTTTTAAGAATACAAATGACACATTTCCTCAGATCAGACTGAGTTAGAACAGAGTGGCTGGTTTCTTACTGACTGCAGGGCTGGATAAATATGTGGAATATATGACTAATAAATGTCGACAGAATCTCCCGCCGGACCTGTACGTCTCTCTAGAGTTGGCAGCTTCTCTGATTAATGCCATTTGCTCACTGATGTTCGCTATACTTAGGAATATTGCAATAAATCGATAAATCGCATGATAAATGATCGTTTTTCTTTTTCTCCCTGCCAAAAACTGGATGACTAAATCCTTCAGTCTCAAGCAGCCAGTTTTTGGAGAACAATTTTCTTTTACAGAGACTTCATAATTCATTTTATTTGCTGTTTCTACTGCGTATTTATTTTGGATATGTCAAATGTCTTCGGTTTTACAGCTGAATATTTATTAGAATTTAAAGTTTATGATCTTTGAGAATGTGTTCTTGCTGGTACCGTTGTATTATTTGAAAATGGTCTCAGAGCAACAATATTATCGTTAATCGCAAGAACTTCTGGGACAATTTATCATCCAGGGAAAATATATCGTCATAATATTCCTGTCGCTAATGAACCGCAGAGGACTACAAAGTCAATGATAACTTCTGAGGACATCTGGTCCGGTCAGATTTTATTAAAGATTATTGTGTCAAGGATGTTGATGTAAGAATAAGATTTTTTTTTAATTTGGGAAAATATTTGAAGACAGCCTAGTTTTATCTTTACGTTAGGCACTGGATTGCACACATCTCCCTACAAATCCATTGATTTCATTGGATGTAACGCGAGAAAATTTGAAAAACCATGAATAATTCAAAAAGGTACTGGACTCAGCACTTAAACATATGTATAAGTAGCTTGTTGTTTTATCATCAGCTCTGCCTGAAAACCCCAACTGGGACAGGGCTTTGTGTATCGATCTGAATATCAGAGAGGTTGATACTTTTGTTGGCATGAAATGGAAATGAAAACAATCCCACTTCACCACACAACTAATTCATTCAGTCCCAACACAATCAAGCAAAACAGAAAAACAAGAAGCTGGTTTTAAACACACCCACTAACGTGAACCTGACTTTTTTTTTTTTTTTTTCCCTCCAGGGGATTATTAGCGCAACACTCCGATTAGAGCAAGTTCAAGCTGTCGTCCGTTAACAGCGAGTGATCCAGTTTTTTATGAGCTGAAAGCTGACGCCGGTGGTGTTTTGAACAGCATCGTTGTCCAGAACATTGAGGACCAGCGGACTGGGCACGCGAGCAGCGGTAAAGTTGCTGCTAACGTGGACACGCTAGCTGGATCTTTGAACTCAAGTTAGCAAACCCGACACCGGCGAGCCGCTTTGACCCGGCTAAACCAATTAAGACACAACCACGGCAACTCAGCGCTTTGGCAAACTATCTAACTTACAACTTCGGTTCTTGCGGGAGAGAGTAAAGCTGCTGGTTAGTTAGAGGTAGCGGGACGTACCAGGCGGTAACGTGCAGGTTTGTTAGCCAGGAAGACGATCCAGTTTCCTGGTTGAATCACAGGCAGAACATTCAGCGCGTTTAATTCCGCGACTGGTCGTGAGCTAAGGAGGAGAAACTACAGTCGGCACAATTCATTGAAGAAGCTTTAGCTGGGAATGACAGGAGCGGCTCAGACACAGCCAGCACTCCAACCAGCAGCCGTTTCGAATCCGCGACGTGCGCATGCGCCTAAAGCCCTCCCAAGGGAAATGCTGCGTTCCCGTACTGTCGGAAATGGCAGGAACCTTAAAGCGAAATGTAAAAATAAAAATAAAAATACCTGCTCAGCGTTCATTCTTAAAGTCTCTATCTCTCTCTCTTTCTCTCTCTCTATATATATAGAAACACAAAGCCTCTGTTGGCCTTTTCTTTATGTTACAGCTACACTCATTTTATACAATGTGTAACCGAGTGCCAGTGATTGGATTTGAACACAACAGAGTTCAATACAGTTAATGCTAAATTAAGGTTTGCCCCAAACCACAGAGAAAACACGGCAAAAAGTTCAAACAAGGGGCTCTTAATGGACATTTTTGGCCAATTATACCATGTGGGACAGACAAAACACGTTTGTATTTGCGTGTCAGCTCGAACTCAGCTGACTGAAATAGTCCAAACCTTCCCAACATGTCATAATGTAAAAATAAAAGCAAAAGACAATGGCACATAAAACCCTATCCACATCTTTTTTTTTTTAAGAAAATGTAAAAAAAAGTTTATGTCTGCTCCAAAGCAAAACATTTTCTCCAGTCAAATGGCTTGTCCCAAAAAAGCAGAAATAAGCTAGTGATGAATCATCATAAAGGAAAATATTTCTCTTACTCTTCCTTCAGCTGGGCAAGCTGAAGGACATGTAGGCGCCAACATGTAGGCGCTTGTCGACATGTTGGCGCCCATCTTCCACCAGAAGGAAGAAGTGAAAATGAAACGTTTAATAGTGGGGGCAGGAGGGATTACAAGTTGGGACCTTTTTGAATGATTTATTGAAACTTCAATGTGAAATTAAAAAAAGAGTCACGCAAATAATAAAAAAAAAAGAAACATTTGATTTTAAAAACAGTTACCACATTGCAGCTGAAGACTGTCAAATACAGCATTTGCGTTTGTTTTTGTTGCCACACATTCCAGTTTTATTGGGTCAAATGCTTGACTGGGACAACTGTAAACCAAGACATCTTTAAAATGACGGGACCGTAAAGTTCCAAGTAAAAACACGCAGCTCCTGCCCGGGCTTCGCCGCCTTGCATCTTCGATTCTGAAATTTGCCCCTATGGATGGATACAAGTGGGATTTCCAGTTCACAGCCACAGCTCGATAAAATAAAAGTGCGTTGAAAAGTTTTACGCCTGTCAGCAATTTAGCTCAGAAACTGAAACTCGTATTATGGGAGAATGTGGATGTTTGTTGCGTAATTCTATGGAGAAATGCTGCAGTGTTGTTGCCTGGGTGACCTTATTGAAGCCTGTTTGGTGATTAAAGCTTACACCGCATATAAACACACAATATTCCATTTCAAAATAATGCGAATATTACATGACACTTGTAAAAATAATAGAAAACTGACATTATGTTTACATCATGGATCGTGATAAAGACTCCCGGCTTGACAGTTGTCCGGCAGATGGTCATTAAAATCCTTTATTAAGAAGAGTGACGTGTCAAAACATATCAATGGAAAGTTCAGTGGAAGGAAAAAAAAGGTGAAACGGAATATTGACAGTGCCTTGCTCATTTGTTGCTTTGTTTTGATTCCGTGATACAGTTTGTGCGAAAAGAGCTGTTGCATTTTGCCATATATTAGTAAATCCAAAAGAAAAAATAAAAATCTTCTAGAAAAAAACCTCTCATTTTCAAAAAATAAATCAAGCTCAGTGTCTGGAAGAAGACCCAAGTTGATTTAAGCTTTTGTGTGCATATTATTCAGACTTTCTCTGAAAGTCTGAATAATGACCAAAATGAGCTGCTTGAAAGGTCTCCTGGGTTTCTTCTCCTGAGTCAAATGAACCGTTCCAACGGTACTGCAGTTCGTTGAAATGTAGCCATAATTCTGCCCGTTTTGGGTCTTTGGACCGTGCTGCCTGTTAGGCGTTGTGGTCAGGGAGAATAGAGGCGCTGAAGCTGACCCGGACGTCCCGGGGGTAGAAACCCTGCAGAACTCCGTCCACTACGATGTCCGGGAGGCCTGCGAGACAGAGGGCAGGGTTTGTTTGATCTGAACACAGACCGTCGCTCTGACAGGTCGTTTCAAAGCTACCTGATGAGCTGCCATGCAGATAAGGATCCTGGAAGAAGCCCAGGACCCGTTGCTGTGGTAACTGGAAACTGTGGAAACGAAAGGCAGAAATCAGAGAATTAGTTTTTCTTTGAAGATTTATTTTTTGAAAGAAAATTTTGAAATTTATATACATTTCTCCCCCACACTCCAACAATGCACTTGGGTTTGGGTTTCCATAGTTCAGAGTGATGTCAGCAAACCCAGGGCGGCCATCTTGTTTCACAAGACTGTTTTACAGCTTCTATTTATTTATTTATTTATTCAATTCAGGGCAACTCTACAACAAAACAAAAGGGTCAAGATACATGTTTGTTTGTTTTTTTTAATCATGAGAATAAAGTCGTAACAGTTCTACAACAATAAAGTCGACACTTAACCAACATACTTAATCTTTTAACACCTAAGCATTAAATTATCAGGATCAGGATTTTGAAACGATTGTGTTGTTTCGAAGGAGCTACACAAACTCGTATTATGGGAGTTTGTAATACGAACTCCCATATCGTATTACAAACTCCCATAATACGAGGAGTTTCCTTGAAACAAATCTCATTTGTTTCAAGGAGACAAATTTGATTTGTCTCTTTGAAACAACTTTTCAGACAATTTTTTCTGGTAAAATTGCGTCAAGAAATTGCTACATTTCTCGCAATTACACAACAATTCTCGTAGCTTAGGAATGATTGAAATAAAAATGTTCTACTTCATTTTAGAACAGAAAGCAAGACAAAAAAACGAATAAAAAAAGATGAAAATGGAAAATCAGATTTTACTTTTAAGCCAGGTTGCCCATGCTCAGCGAGTCGAGGCGTGTCCGACTTCATCTTTAAACATGCACAGTCGGGACAGATGTTAAATATAAAAATCGAACTGTGCTTCCGGATGCACAGAGGTTTGGTGCAGCAGCGTGCTGCTTTACGAGACGCAGTTTGGTGCAGAAAGCATTAGACCAGTGGAGCGGCTCCTAAGTGTGTCACGGTGTCGGCTTTGTGCCACGCTGCGTCATCAAGTGACCAGAGAGCGGCGTAGCCACGACGACGGCCCCGGAACCGCATTCCATCCGCGCTCTGAACCACAAACGCTTTCAGGACATTCCTGGTCGGCCGTCGCCACGGACACGAGGTGAACATCTTCTGCCTGCGTTTGTGTTCAAAGCAAACAGGATGCATGTTGGCGGCCGCCTCAGCGCCTCCAACACTCATTTAAGTTTCCAAATGTAAACAGAGTTTTATTATACTTTGCTGTATTTACTATGATAGAATAAGTTTCTTTTAATGAAACTTTTTCAACAGTTTTATTAAATAATTTACCTCTCACCAGCAAATGATAATTGTAAATAAGTGACTGATGCTGACTGTTACTCCCCAGCACGTTATTAAAAATGATCAATATTAGCATCACGGCTGAAAAGTGCAGATTTTATTTCAGCCAGGGGGCAGCGCTGCCTCTTTCTCTTCCCGTACATGTGCCAAATCTGGTCAAAATTACGCCTGTGACAATAAATCCGTTAACTGCATCATAAATTAAAACTGTATCAATAATTTCCATTTGCAGAGTTTATTGTTTTGTCCTCTTCTGTTTCTCTTTCGACCAAAATCCGGATCACTAAAGTCTTCGGTCTTGTTTTTTGGTCTCAACTTAATTTTGTTGCTCGTTTGTTTAGTTTATTTTGGAAACTTAAAATGTCTTCTAGTTCCAGTGTTAAGTGTTTGTTATAATTTTACATTTATTGTTCTTTGAGAATATGTTCGTTACCATCACCTAAAAACCGTCTCAAAGCAACGATATTATCGTTTATCGCAATAACGTCTGGGACAATTTATCGTCCAGTAAAATTTGTTACAGTGACAGGTGTCGTAAGAATCAATGATAAACCCTTGAAAGTTTGAGTTTTACACATCATGGACTCAAATGGCTGTGATACAATCTGATATTAATGCTTCATAGGTCAAGGAGCAGAAACATCTGAGCTGACTGAAGCTACTTGAGTGACCACATTTAATTGTGTTAAATGATTAACAAACTACTCAAAGTGATCCTTATTTAGGTTTTCTTCCTTTTTGTCTGATTATTTCTAATGTGAAAACTTACTTGTATTCCTGACTGTCCAGTTCGTCCAGTGATCTAAAAATAGAATATTAAAATATTAGATATTACATTCACACAGAACGGTTTAATTTTGCTTTTAAACAGACGCCGTTTTCCACAAACAGCAACGACTCGATCTGAGGGGGGGTGCGCCGCCGTGAGGAATGTTTCTCAAGTTTTATCATGTTGCCGCATTGCCCCCAATCTGAAAATAGAGGCAACAAATATAGCGCCGCATGCAGCATTGCTGGCCGGCTCCCGCAGGAGAGCAGGCTGCCGGACTCACTCGACGCTGCTGATCTTGTTCCCCGTGTGGAAGTGCTTCAAGTGGAGGAAGTCCAGCAGCACCTGAGGCACGTCTTCGTTTTGATAGATAATTTCCTGATGCAGAGAGCAAAAACACACGACGGTGAGTCAGGGCCGATGTAGACAGGCAAGACAAAGAGAGGAGCACATTTCTGCCAGGATTATGAGCTTTTTCTCACAGCTTTTCAACTTTTGAAACACAGAAATTTCCATGTTTTTGCTATCAAATCTCTGCGTCAAGGCTCAAAATCAGATTTTTTTTTTCAGCAAAATTTGGACTTTTGAATTTCAGAAATTTCTTCCCCCCCCCCCCCCAAGAAAATGTCTGAGATGAATCTCAAAATTTCTGAGTTTTCTTTTAGGCAGAAATGTGCTTTTTTCTGATACATGTATGCCATTGTAGAAACAAGAAATGGGGTCCACATAAACAGGACTTTATTGTTATCATTATAATATGAAGTCTCTGTTTCTTACCTGGATGTAATCTTCCAGCTCCTGCCGCCTCTGCTCCAGAGGTTTGGTCCTCAGATGGGGGTTCCTTTTGCTCGGAAAATCCGGAGTCTGGATGATCTTCTTAAGCTACCGGCATCACAATAGCACACACACACAGAAAAATTATTTTATTTTATAGTTTCAGAAGCCAAAATGCATTTCAAATCATTTTACGGCTCTTTGACCAGATTTTAAACATCGGGTTTAAAATCCCGATGTTTTAAACCCGATTCGAATCAAAACATTAATTTTTTTTTTTGTCTGAACGCAGACAAAAACAAAATGAAACCCTCCAAAAGATTTAAGAAACCAGGACGAAAGGAAGTCTGATATTGACGCATACCTTCCTGTGGAGCGTCTGGAATTCGCTGTTTCTTCTGAGTACATAATGTTTCCTCTCATTAAACAAGACTTCAACTCTGAAAAGCTGCAAAACAGAAAACAACAATCAAAAATCTAACTTCTTCCCAAAAAGAGCAACTCTTCCAAGATAAGATTAGTCAGAAGAAAAAAAGTAGAAAATCAGGTTCCACCGTGGGGAGGACAAAAACATGTAGGATGCCGGGACTCCGCGACCCACTTTGGGCACCGCTGTTCTAATCGATCTGTCGGCAGATTGTGTCAGTACAGAAACAACTTGCCTCGCCAGCAGGAGGCGGTAAAGAGCTTCAGACTTTTTTCTCCCCCCCAAGATAGTTGCCGCACGTTTCTCTTTCTGCTCCAATAAGTAACAACACTTTAAATAAATCCGAATGTAATTTGCAAAAAATTTGAACCAACCTGTTAGACTTTACGAGACATCAGAACTGAACAGATAGGCAAAAAATAAATAAATAAATAAATAACTACAGAGCGCTTCTAAGAGAAAAAAAAAAAATCAATAAATGTTGAACTTTGCTTTCGTTTCCATACATATAAAAAAATAAAAGCAGGGCGAGTCGCTCATGTTCTGCACCACAGGCTGTCTGATTCACAGTGAGCCAAATTCCTCACTCTGGTGCCTCCGTTGGCTCTGAATGTGGCACGTTGATTACAGTAGCCTTCAGTGTGCTAGAAAGCACATAAGTTCCTTTTAGCCGTTCTATTTCATCTACTCAGGTTCTGCTTCAGTTTCAGCACAAAATAAGACTTTTGTAGAGCAGTCTTGTAGTTGCAGAGGTTTCCAACTGTGCTGCATGATTGCTCTGTTTTCACAGGCCTGCTGGTTTACCAAGAGCAGAGCAGTCAGCCGGGAGTGAGAAACAAACATTTCCTTCAGATATCAGGTTTTAGTTGGAATGGTTTTGTTGCACAAGTGTTTTTTTCTGTATACAATTCTGTAGTGTGAAATTGAATGCGTCACATTGGGTTTAGAAACAAACAATAATTACCTTATGCTGATTTTCTCTGTAAGTTTTGAAATTCTGAGTTTAAATGGGTGTCGGAAATGAGTCGGCGGTTTCTGTTAAGAAACGGCTAATTCAACGTTGAGGGAGCATTTTAAGAAATTTATCCTTTGCATAACCCTAGTGTCCATTGCCATTTATCGTATCGGTTATAACAATAAATGATACTTTTCACTGTTATCACGATACATTTCTAATTAATGACATTCAAACCCCCAGAACTGTCAGTTTTGTTGGAACCATTTTCTTCACTCTTTATTCAATGAGAGTTTCAAAAAATACCAATACATTTGTAATTATGATTAAATGCATACAGTTTATGTTATTGGTGTCCTAATGACACATATTACAAATATCTGTGTTTGTCAAGAGGATATTTGTGCCTATGTATGTTTGCAGTCATAGTCTAAAAAAGTAGTAAATATTTCTTATCGTCACTATGATGGATATTGCAATAATACCACCAAGTATTGCGATAAAACTAAGTCCATATCACCCACTGCTCTGCCATTTAGTCCTTTAGGTCTCTGGTGGGATAGTGGTTCAAGTTTCTAACTGGTTTAACTGGACCTGAATGTCAAAGCAGGGATTAAAAAAAACCCCATTCATACCAAATAGGCTGCGTTGTATTTCAGGGCAGCATGAACAATAATTTTTGTAAGCGGATTAAACCGCCAGTTCCCCAAACTTTTCAACGTCAAGCCTCCAAAGCGTTGCAAACCTGTTCATTGATTAACAATTGAGCGTTACCAAAAGGAAATAATTACAAGTATTGTAGTGTTTTAGGATCTACAGTATGAATACGTCTATTAGGTATGTCAGTTTCTCCATCAAGACTCCACACTTGCTGGTTTGGAACCCGCAGAAACATTCAGGCTTCTGTAAAATGGAAACAGGAAAATATACAGAAATACGCTTAGAAGAATAAAATGTCATACATTTTTGAAGATGATGCAAGCGGAGGCTTTTTATTGTCAGTTAATCAAAATGATCAACTACAATTAAAAATGGTTTCACAATTTACATTTTTAGCAGCAACACAAACCATAGGTCACAAAGCGTTTTAGATTTTCTTCAACATTATAGTAAATATTGAAAAAAAAATCTAAAATTATAGTAAACAGGACAAAATCTAGATGCTGATTTCTACCCAAAAGCATTTTTTCCATGCACCTCAATCTGCTTCCATTAGTTTAATTAAACTAAGCTAAAAACAGAAAACATTTGAAAAGACAAACTGTCCCAAATCATCTTCCACCGGTAAAATTAAAAGGATTTTTTTCCCCAAATGAGCCCATTTGGCTCTCTATAAATCAGAATAATATATGATTTTTTTTTTTTTAAGACAAAATCCTGTATTCCAGATTTTCAATCATTTACATACTACTCTCTCCACAAAAAAAAAAAAAATCTACTCGAGTAGTTTTAAATAAAAAAAAGAAAAAAAAAAAAAAAAGAAATCACAGCAAAATCTTTCTTTAAATATATAAATATAGCACGCGACTCCTTTGGACTTGACTATTTTGACTCGCGCGAGACGAGAAGTTTGGAGCCGCTGTGGGTTGAATCTCCTCTCCTCACAGGTAAGACTCACCTGGCAGTTTCATTCTCCGGCACAGAATCACACCTTGGAGCCAAATTACACGCCGAGGAGGCGCGTGTTTGTCTGTGAGCGTTTTCAAACTTTCTCAATAAGGTTGGGGGGGAGCAAAAAAATCCGAGAGCCGAGTTTTAGACAACCTGGACCGCGCTCACCTTCTTCGACTTGCCAGACTCGTCCACCTCCTTCTCCAGCGACGGTATCGACACCTCAATCATGTGGGAAAGTTCCTCCAGCGCCGTCCGCCTCGACTTTCCGTCTCCGTTCGACTTTTTTCCGCGGCTGGAGAAACTTCAGGCGAAGAACCAGCGGCTTTTACCCTCCCACCCCCAGTGTGTCGGCTCAGGTTAGGCGGAGGAAAGTGACATGGGTTCTCTTTTCCGGTAGGTTTGCTCCTGTGTGTGCTCCACCCACTCGCTAATTGGACAAACCCCGACAGGACATTAAAGGTGCAGTCCGGGCTTTTGAGGGCTTTGCATTGTGAGAGTGAGGCGGCAGTGAAATGGGAAGCTGCTGTGGTGCCCATGTGAGCTTGTATGCTGAGTTGTTTTGTTTTAAAGTTTCATTCCCAGTAAGTTCCGGAAGTCCAAAGTGAGGCTATTTGCTCCCCTCTGAATGACTTCATGCGGTCCTTGACAACAATTCAGGCATGGGATAAATTTGTGTTGACAAGTTGGGTACGGATGATGCACGGAAATCCAAAATGGAGTATTTGGACAAGGCTAACACACACACACAAATAAAATAAAATAAAATTACTAGAATAAAGTCATTATATCATGAGGATGTAGTTGTACGAACGTAAATCAAAAGTAATATGTCTTCAATATGAGAAGACTGAGTTAGAAATACAGGAAAAAAGACGTAATCTGACCAGTGTGAGGTTGTTATACCAGCAGAATAAAGTAGTAATTTTGTGATGACGAACATGAAAAATAATAATAACTAAAATGAGGAAGGTCGAGTTATACTTTGGGATCGGTTTTTACAAATGATGTCTTACTCTTTTAAGACATCAGCGTCAAATCATCGTCAGGTGGAGGACTGTAGGAGCCTTGCTCTCATTCAAACAACTTTCTTCTGGTGATATTGTGCGTTTATTCTGCTACTAGTTCTTGTTATTGAAAAAAACAAAAAATCTCTTACTCTGGCCAAATCAGATTGCTTTGCATGTTTCATTAAAATATCATTCTGAGTTTATTATTGGACAGGTAAAATGGGAAAAATAAAGAAAAAAATACATTAAAAAAGCAATATATGCACACACACACACACACACACACACATATATATATATATATATATATATATATATATGTTTATATATATTTTATTTTAAACAAGATAGTAAAAATTTTGTGGCCATTGAGAGCTTTCAATTTGACAAAAACCTTTGAACACCACTGATCAAATGAAGTGAACAATTTTAACCGTTTTGGCTCCCCAACCACACGGAAGCTGTTTTACGGGATCCAAAAAGTTTTGTTTTTCTTTTAAACGGTTCAAATAATGAAGATTTTGCTCTCACGTATGCGTCCGAATAAGGAAGTCGCACATTTTGTGAGAACTCTGACATATCAGCCCAACGGACTTGAGCTGGAAGGAGTTCTACAAAAAAAAAAGCGCACTGTCTTTCGCCATTTTTCTGTTCTTGTGTTTACCGCTAGCCTCATGCGAATGTCCCACGCTCTGTGTTTAGCGCCACTTTCAGGCCTGGAGGAGTAAAAAAAATATATTTTTTTTTTAAATCGTGTTTTTTGGCTGTTGTTGAAGTGGATGAAAACTTTTTTCGGGTCACAGGTGTTTTTTGAAACCGACAACCCGTTTTAGAAAAATCTAAAGGTTTCTGTGTGGACGGGGCCGAAATGGGTTGGTTTAGATTTTCTTTGAAGTGTGTTTCTTCGCAGAAAGGTTTCCCATACCTTGTGAACCTGTTGGAATAATTCTTTTAAAAAACCTACAGAGAGCTGGAAGTGAAAAACAATAGTCAGGTGTATCAATTCGCTGAATCAATTCGCCTCATTGGCTGATTTGCCGTTTACGGCTTTATTTTATAGCAACAATGATGGTTATTTCAAAAATTATAAAGCTCCAACAAAAGACATCAAACTAATTAGCCTTTTTGTTTTGGAAAAAAAAAAAAGATTTCTCTATTCTGTTGTCTCTTGTTTCTGTCTCTCACTGTATTCTCTCTGCTTAGGCTTCTTCTAAAAAGCCAAGGCACCCGGGCTTCAGACAACTTCCAGAAAGTGCCTTGTAACTTTCAAATCCAGCTTCACTTCCTGCTGTGACTCAAAACACAAAATAAAACCAAAAACAACCGTCGGCGAAAAAGGGATCTAAGCCCTGGATGCAGAACCACACAGCTCTGCTCACATCCCTTAAGAACTGCAGCTCACCAGACGCTGCAGCCGAGAGGAAGAGAAAAAAGAAAAAGTTCACGTTGGATTCCTAAAATATTGTTCTCCTCCCAAACTTCCCAACGTGAACAATGCTCCGCCGCTCGTGGCTCATTTTTCAGGGATTTATCTCAACAGGAGACGCGTGCTCCGCCTGTGACCCTCATCACGGGATTTAGATCTTCCCATTCCTTGTGTGTTGCTCACACAGTTTAGCAAATCAAGCAGGCAGAGGAGATGACTTAATTATGGGAGGATGTGTGACCTTACAGGGTGAAAATATCACCTCTGGGTGAACGCATAAGAGGTTTTTTTTCCTCCATTTGCCTGCTGTCTCAGCACATATTTCATTACCACTTTAACAAATGTCTTCCTCATTGTGCCTAAGCTAAAGGGTACAATCCACATGCTGATGGGTCGGTATCGTCTATACAGATATTAATACTTATTTAAGTATGGTACATCATCAATCGTCTGAGCTTTGTGTTTTTTGTTGGTTTTCCTTTGAATTGTTTGGTAAAACCTTTGACAGAATTTAGGTAAAGTTGATTAGCTTGATACCTTCAAAAAGTCCCAACACAGACTGTTGAGCTGCAGCACCTATAAAACGTCTAAATCAATATTGGCCGTTCTATATAGTTCCTTAAATTTCAAACCGTCTTTTGCGTCCTCCTTTATTGGCTGTTGGTGATTTTTTTTCCCCCTCTTGCCTGTTTTTATCTTGTTTTTCTACCTGATCCGTTTGTTTGTCTTGCTTTCTAGAGTTTTGCTGATTTTTCCGGTTTAAGGTAACGGTTTAAATCTATTTCTGTTCTGCAAGTTGTCCTAAACCAAACACTATTCATTCTACTCGTAACAGAAAAAGAGTTTGCACTGTATTTTTAATCAACATTTGCTATTTTGGTTATCATTTTCTTCTATCTTTTTTAATCATATACCAAACTCGACTGTGAAATCATCAACCAGGATAGTGGTGTGAATATTATTTAAGTCAGTGACAATTAGACAGTTAACTAAAATAAATATTCAATTGAAAAATCTGTGGATGGAAAGTTATGTAAGCAGCTCATCGACATATTCAAACAGGCTTAATGACGTTTGAATTTGTTCTTGAATTTGAAAGTAGGTCAGCAAAACTTCCCAAACTGGACAGACACACCAGCTGGTCTTGCAGCCGTGATGCAATTTGTCCAAACTGCAGCGTGAATGAAAGAGAGCGCTGTTGCCCAGATTAGGGAGCGTTATCCGAGGCATTCCTGGGATATACCCACAGACAGAGCAGGGCATTTTTATCAGGAAGCAGCTCCTTGCAACAAAGTAGGAGGAAAGAAATGTGGCATATGAGTATATTTAATTTAAGGTTGGGGGATGTCTTAAATATTTTACGTAGAGGAAAACAGGGCAGACGTTTTAAGACTTGAACTGAAGTAAGTGGCTGGACCATCACATTTGATGATGATTCAAATTTGATCAAATGAAAAAAGAGTTAGGAGTTCCCTCTGCTGGACAGAAAGTTTAAAGCCACTACTATATCCACATGACCCTATTAGGATTTTCTTGTATGTGATTTCTTCTAACTCCTTCCACTAAAAGAGTGAATTTAAGACAATCCACACCTTTCAATATGGAAAGTATGGAAGCATATTTGAATTTGAATTAGAAAATATATCTGGAGTCTTCTTTGAAACTGCACATGAAGGGGTAGGGTTAGGGTTTCCTTTCCTCAAGGAAAAGGAAATACATCTGGGTGATATCAAATGACAGTTCTCTTCAAGAACATCAAGACATTGTGTGTTTATTTACGGCCCACACGTTTTTATTGTGTAAAATGCATTGGACTGCCCTGTTGCTGAAATGTGTTATACAAATAAACTTGATTGATTCATTAAGTTTTATCAAAGATTGATGAAAGTGCGCCTCCTGGGCAGAGTTTGTGCCCAGGAGGCGCAAACGCTGTCTCATTTTTGCCTCCTGGACTTCCGTAGTTTGTTCCAGCTATCGTAGCTCCTCCCCCTTTTCCCTCACAGCGTTGTTCCGCTGCTGTGGGTAAGTCAAAGAAAAGTTCGCTGCTGCTATAAATGTTTGTTTTCTGTTTGGATGTTGTTGTTAATTTTGATGCCTCTACCGTATGTTGTTTATTTTTGTGTTATTTTGCAGTTTTGACCATCACTGTGGGTTTTTATAAACGGTTTTACTATAAATTTCGTTTTTTAATTTTGGCGCGAACAGCCGTTGCTAGTTCGGTAGCACCGGCTAGCAACGGCTGAACATTATTTTTCTTTTCACATTTAGGGCTGAAGTGCAGGGAGAGGGAGCGGAAGAGGAGGTGGATTTGTTTTTAGTCTTCTCCCCCAGGTATGTGTTTTTAATTTAAGTTATACTTTTGTATCTCTTTTTATTTAACTCTATCCCGCTGTATTGTGTTGTTGTGGCCACCAGGTGGCGTTTTTTCCTCCTCTTGTTTTTAGTTTATGATTTTTGTGAGATTTCTTTCTTTTTGTTGAATCTGGAAAACAAAAATGTTTGTACACAGCAGCTGCTGCGGGGCTGGAGTGCAGGGAGAGTGAGTTGAAGAGGAGGTTGATTTGTTTTTACTCTGCTCCCCCAGAATAAAACACCTCAATGAAAACCTGGCGAATGATCTCTAGAAATTCATTGATGCCACCCATTACACTGGAATAGATTCTTCATCTCTGATGCTATGTTGCATGACGATGAATCTAAATCTGAAAAGTTGTTGGCATTATTGTCTCAGCTGATGCATCCCTGTAAGCCACAGCAGCCAAACAGAAAGGCAGGCGCTCTAGGACAAAAACACGAAAGAAAACAAAATGTTAAAATAATAACAAATATTGCAAATGTGATGGGAGTATATTTCTATTGCCTTCCAGATGCAAAAGGATTTTTAAATCTCTCACTACTGAAGCTTCACAATTCAAATGAAGGTTTCACGAATCACAAACTAGGTTTGAAATATTCTACTATTGCCGTAGAATAATAATCTAGTCCTAGATTTGAAGTGTTTATGTTCGTTTTTTTAAGCACAACAGATGAATTCTTAACTAATCAACTTCCATGATTAGTTAGTTACTTACAGTCATATGTTAAAATAATTTACATGATTATTATTATTCACCAAATTTAACTTGATTGTAATTCCAAAGAGGTGAAACATAATTAAATTCAAAGCATGATTTATTTTGGAGAGAAGAAGTCTTTTATTTTGAAAAATGCTTGACAGGCTCTAGTTTTGTCTTTTGCCACTGTCTGGCCTTCTGTTGATTTAGGTTGCTTGGTTACCAACAGTCCTTGCCCATATTCAGCTATTGTATTGTTCAATAAAAGTCTGAACAGAAAATGTTCAATGAAAACATCAAATCAAAAACTGGAAGTCAACCATATGTTATAATAAATAAAACGAGATAAAGGAACAAAGCGATAACAATGTGATACAAGTAGGGAGCTTAATTTGGGTTTATTTACTAAGTGTTTGGCAGACTTTCGACCATACTCATATTTGATAATTAATAATCATATTTAACAGGAAATGACAATATAAAAACTACTGCATTGTTTGGAACTTTCCCCTTTTGGCACCAGCCCGGTCCGTTTACCAGTTTCGCGACCTGAACCAAGACCCCTCAGTGTCGGCCTGTTAGAGGAGATTCCTACCATAAAAACTCCAGAGTAGAGAATTAAACTTTTCCTTTCCTTGGGAAACCAAATGTCCCGTTTTATTTGTTTTTCACAGGAGCAAAAAGAGCTGAAACTGATTTGCACTTTGCAGAGAAGACTGCAGTACACAGTGAAATTATGATGAAACGATTGCATGGCTGCAGTCTGGATAAATGAATGTCTACATGAGAAACGGCCACAGTTCAGCCTGAGTTCGTCAAACACTGTTGAGCAGATTTAATGGGAAACCGGGTGATTGTGTCCTGCACATTGTTAAGCCTATATCAGTTACAGCCACTTTGGCTGAAGCTAGTCTAAATTATTGGAGAAAGTTACATTTGTCTTAATATCAATGAATTTATTTGGAAATGTTTTGATGGTTTGAAACATCTCCTGCACTTGAAAGTGTGAATCACTTCAGAGTTTTTCCTGGTTACCATAGCAATAGCAACTAATGTCACACTTCTACTTACCTGATGTGTCAGTAGGATCCCGTGCTTTTTGTCACAGATTCCTTGACATCAGCTCTGAAACTTCTTGAAGACTTTTGTGTTCTTACTTGTGTTCCAGAGCCAGATGTGCAGAACCCAACGGATTTATAGTGAATTGGACTTTCTTCACCGTGACACAGGAACCGAAGATGGATTCACAGCAGTTACACAGGAGGATTGTCTCTTTGCAAAGGACAATGAAGACAGAACTAAACTGCCCTTTCCAAATTAAAGAGCAGCATGGTTCCTTGGACAAACTTATCTAAATTTACAAAAGATTTAGAACCTGAAAGGAAAGTGGCAGAGTGCAGAGAAAAGAAGCTAATGAAAAGCAGAAAAGACAGAATTAAATGCGAAACGGGAGAATTGCTCCACAACTGATTCTGAATCTAGCAAAAGCTCAGGGAATAGCTCAAGGTTCCCTTCCTGTTTGGAAGACAGAAGTGATATTCAGAAATTTATTGCTCAGGATACTGAATTTAGAAGAGCAAAGGAGATGAAACAGATGGGGAGCTGAAGTTCAAAAAGCACAGACAAGGAAAAAGAAGGCTGGAAACCAAAACGCTTATGAACGTGATTTGGAAAATTGGAAAAATAAACAGAGGAAGAGGGAAATGGAAGAAGCTAAAAGACTGGAAGCAAAAATATTGTCCAATTGAGAGAAAGAGACAAAAAGCTTTCAACTTTTCCACAGCCAAACCCAATGAGGTTTCTGGAAAAGACAAACATGACAATCAGTTCATAAAGTATTATTCATGTAAAAGAGAACAGAAACCCATCATACAGGTTACTGGAATACAGAGGGACAAAAATATAAAAGCGTTAGTGGAGACAAACAGAATATGTATGGAAGAGGATTAGAGCCACTGGGAAACAAAAAACAGTTCTCAATTTAATCTCAGAATTCTGACTAATCTCAGAATTCTGACTCTAATCTCAGAATTCTGACTTTAATCTCAGAATTCTCACTTTTTTCTTAGAACTCTGACAAAAAAGTCAGAATTTTTACTTTAATCTCAGAATTCTCACTTTAATCTCAGAATTCTGAGAACAAAGTCAGTTTTCCTATATTAATGTCAGAACTCTTTTTCCTTCTTTTTTTTGGGTGGCCCTAATCATCTTTTGTAAAATATGTTCATCATGAGAGGCAGAAAGATGGAACTGGACAAGGTTAAAAAGCAAGGGTCTTATTCCTTGATGGAATCAGAACAGCTGCATCGAATAGAGGAAATTGAGAAGAAGAAGAAGAAGGGGAAGCAGCAGAAACTCGGCATACAGGATAAGACTGAGCAAATTATAAAACAGTGTGAAATATATCAGTGTTGGTGACCCAAATGAAGGCTTTCAGTCTACGTAAGTGTTTGTTCAGCACAAGAGTGAGATTAAGCTTCCTGAATAGGTCCCATCTCAAGAGGAATCTTAAGAAGACTGTTTATGACAATCTGGATAATCTAAAGAGGAAAGTCGTTGCCAACTTCATTCTTTTGGAGAAAAAGCGTTGTAAAGAGAGGGCTAAGCAGCAGTTTGGCCAAAAGTTACAAGAGGAACAGGAGAGGGAAAAGAAAGTCTCTAACTGACACAGTGGATGCCCAAATTCAATATAAACAACAGAAGAAAAAGGAAATTTAAAAGCAACAAATGGCTACCATGGTGAACTCAGATAGACTGCATCAAATAGAGGAAATTGAGAAGAAGAAACAGAAGAAAGAGAAAAACCAGACATTTTTGAGAGCGAGCCAAACACGGAAGCCCAAAAGAAGCCAGTGGATTACATTTTAGAGGATATATTGAGGAAAGAAGCTGCCTACGACTTCCTGATGCATCAAAAGCTGTGACAATATGACCAACGAGCTTGGCAAAAAATGGCGTGAACCACATCAGCAGGAGAAAGCTCCAATGCAAAAGCCTTTGACTGATGAATTGGCTGCCCGATATCAAGATGAACAGAAAACGAAGAGGGAAATGGACAGGACTGAAAGGCAAGGGGTGCGACCCGGATATCAAGCTGAGGAAATTAGAACCAGGAGACAGAAGAAGGAGCCCCAGCAGAATGAGAGCGACTAACATTCCTGATAAGGACAGAAGTTGTGAAATGCGTAAAAAAAAAATAGTGTATGACCAATTGTCACTTATAAAGAAGGAAGAAGCTAACAAAAGGGCTTTTATGGAGGATAAGTTTTTGAAAGAAATGAAACATCGGGAAGCTGCCCTACCTGCCTTGCCAGACAAAAGATCAGGGACAGATTCCCTGGCAGGGGAAATTTGTCGTTTCTTTGTTTAGATAGGTTTTTGTATTTAAAGTGTAATACTTTTGATTTTCATTTTTGGGTGTTTAGTTCAGCCAAACTTAGCTGCTCTGTTATTTGTTGGTATTGTATTCTTCTAGTTACCCTTGTTATGGCTTAATTGGTCTGATCAGCCAGTATATAAACCCCTGTATGTCATTTCTTTGTTAGGTCAGTTATATTTGTTTGTGCAGCCGGTTTGTTCAGTTTTGTTTCTTTGACCTCTTTTATGAGCTCAGTTTGTTTGCCATTCATAATCTGTGGGTTAAAATAAAAGAAACCCTAGTTTTCTAATATTTCCTGTGACTCCTCCTGTTCTTCCATCACACTCATCTTTACAGTCTAGTAGAACAATTTCACACAGATTTAGTGTAAATGGGTCACATGACCCAGAAACTGTAGAAGAAAAATACTAAATTTTGTCAAAAAAAAAAAAAAAAAAGCTAAAATAATATCAAAAAGCTTTAAATGCGATAAAAAAGAGTGCACCTCATCTCTCCTGTCCTGAAAAACAGTTTCACATTTTGAGTCAATCGGGCACAGGAAGCTATTGAAGAAAAAATAGATACTTTTTAATACTACAATTATTAAAAATAATGAGTATGAGTTAAAAAAGAGAACAGTGCGTCTCATGAAACAGCATGAATTCAGTCAGTTGATCGCTCGAGTGCTGCGCCTCAGCTGCTTCGGTTCAAAATAATAGAAAACCAGGTCATTAAGGAAGGTCTAAACTAAATATTTTTCCTCACCTAATAAATTTATTCTAATCAAAAGGTTTCACCAAACTATGACAAACACTGCAGAAGTAAAAGAAGGCAATATTTTATCAAATTAAATAAATATTCCACCGTTGGGTTTTCAAAAGAACAGTTGTTTTATTGTCAATTAGCATCGCTGACATTTTTTAACGTTTGTGGATATTTAAAACTAGGCTAATAATAAAATATGTAATCTTAATATTTAGTGACATGATTAATTTTTATTGTAGCAAAACACAATCAGTTTTTTTGAGGGTTTCATTACAGAAGTATATGATGATTCAAGTTAAAATTGGTTTAAAACTGGAAAGTTAGAAATGAGTAATTACTCACCCCCTTGACCTCCTGACCCCTGGGCCGCAGCAAAATTGCCAAGTCTTGACCGGTCCATGGTAATAAAAAGGTTGGGGACCACTGCTTTAATGGGTCTGGAAATCTAGCAAAGGTTTTGTGAACAGCTTGTAAGTTTCCACGCTATTGACTGAGATGCTTACAGGATGACTTTGTATCATAGCTGTGTGGTTTTTGCTGCAAACAATGAGACAGCATGACAATTGCTTTTGAATGCTTGTTAATATTATTGTGACAAATGTTCTCTTGTGTGGATGAGGTATTTTTTTCCCACATGGAGACATTGATGAAGCGTCAGTCCTGCAGAATTTCTGAATCTTTTCTCACATTGGCCACAAAAATGAGGTTTTTTGCTGTTGTGAATGAATTGATGCGCTGTAAGTGTCAAGATCTTCCTGATGGTGCTTTATTTGGGAATATATATCTGTTACAATCCTGGAGTTAATAAGCACTTTCCGTGTTTGAGTATAATAGTTGTAATCTGCTGATAAACGACTGACCAAAACCGAATTTCTTTAAAGCTGTCCATAAAGAAATAAAAACTGTTCCAACCTATCAAATGCCTCATTGAAATCTACATTAAGAATCAGTCCTTGTGAATTTACCATCGTCTGAATAGTTTGATTTATTGATAATACTGTATCGGAGATGTTTCTTTGAGGAATACCCTAAGTTTGGGATAAACTGATTATAGTACCTATTACTGATTTTAATCTGTTTGCTAATATTTTTGAATAAATTTTATAGTCTGTATTTAAGAAGCTAATAGCTCTGTAGTTCTAAGTTACTTTTGTCTCCTTTATTTTTGTAAGTGATAGTTATGATTCCTTGTGCAAAGATCCTGGGTGTGCACCCCGTCTGCTTCATGACAGAGAAAACCTGTAGTAATATTTTACTAATTTGATTTTTGAATTTTTTTTTATAAAACTCAGCGGTGACACCATCAAGTCCAGGACTTTTATTGTCCTTAAATGAATTTATGGCGTATTGAATCTCTTCCTCTGTCACTGGAGCATCACAGCAGAGACTGTCTTCCTGAGAGAGTGAGGAGTCAATCACACCGACAACCTCTCCTATTTTCTCTGTAGGAATATTTTCATTTAGGAAAAGTTTTTGATAGAACATTTAGACTATTTTTAAATACTTGTTACATCAGATGCTTTCTCTCCTTTTTCATTTATTCATTTATTGTTACGTTGATTTGTTTGCTTTTTCCTGTGCAAGAAAGAAAGCTGTGGATTTTTCACCTTTCCTTAAAATATACTCATTTTGAAACTCTTTTCCTTTTCTGTTTGCTATATTTCATTGAAATATTTTTGATTTCTTATTTTGCTTGATCCCACCAAGCTAATAGCTTGTCAGTGTGATCCATCTCCCCACTCAAGGTCTGCAGCAGGGCGTTGATCTCACCTCTGTAAAGTTCCTCCTGGAGAAGAGCAGCATTCAGACACCAGAGACGCCCATTTCTGATGCCTCGTCCATCAGGAAGGAACGGTCGCTCCAGGCGTCGTCCTGAATGAGACAGGACGACACCTCGGGGGACAAGA